>ML786598.1:381310-392401 GCA_009831015.1 Picea engelmannii | reverse complement strand
TCATGTAGTCTCTGCAGACCAGTATATAAACTTTTTGATTGGATGGAGGGTTGATGGGTCCTATGAAGTCTAAGGCCCATCTTTCAAATGGTTCAATTACTACCTGGGGGTTCAATGGCATTTCATCTCTATGATTAGGTTGGTCTACTCTTTGGTAGCTGTCACAGGCCTTGACATATTTCTTTGCATCTTTGAAGAGTGAGGGCCAATAGTACCCCATCCTGAGAATTTTGTATGATGTTCTCTTATCATCAAAATGCCCTCCACAAGGGACATCATGACAAGCTTTCAATAGATTGTACACCTCATCTTCTCTAATACACCTTCGAATCTCTTGATCTTCTCCTGTATGGAAAAGTTACCCACTTATCCAAGTATACCGATCACTTTGATGAATAATACTTTTCTTCTCTCGGTAGGATAGGTGTGATGGTAACTTCCCTGCAACTAAGTAGTTAGCAATATCTGCATACCGAGGTGAGTGAGCAGAAACTGCAAATAGATATTCATCAGGAAAGGAATCATCTACTGGGGTATCATCATCAAGTGTCAATCGAGAAAGGAAATCAACAACTACATTCTCTTTTCCTGGTCTATCTACAATTGTAATATCAAATTCTTACAATAATAGCAGCCATCTGGTGACTCTAGCATTTGTGATAGGTTTATTCATTAAGTATTTGATAGCTGAGTGATCAGTATGGAAAAAAGTAGAATAGCCAGTAATGTAATGTCTAAATTTATTAATTGCATAGATAACTGCTAAGAATTCCTTCTCAGTGACTGTATAATTGAGTTCAGCATGGCTCATATTCTTGCTGATGAAATATATAGCATAAGGGAGATGATCTTATTCCTGTCCCAAGACAGCTCCTATATTAGTGTCTGAAGCATCGGAGGATATGTGAAAGGGAAGTGTCCAATCAGGTCCTCTAAGGATAGGAGCTGTAGATAACTGATGTTTAAGTGTATTAAATGCTTCTTCGCAAGAATCAATCCATTTGAATTCAACATCTTTCATCAGTAAAACAAACAGGGGGGAAGCTATTTTGGAAAAGTTCTTAATAAATCTTTTGTAGTATCCAGCATGTCCTAAAAATCTTCTTACCTCTGTTTGAGTTTTGGGAGTAGGAAGGTCCTTAATGACTTGTATTTTGGATGGGTCTACCTGAATTCCTTGAGATGGGATAAAATGTCCAAGCACTATTCCTTCGCTCATCATCATATGGCATTTTTCTGTACTTAAGGAGAGTTGGGATTGTATGCATCGTTTAAGTACCTTCTCAAGGTTTTCTAGTGCTTCTTGAAAAGAAACACCATAAGGAGTAAAGTCATCCATAAAAATTTCCATAGAGTCATTAAGCATATCAAAAAAAATTCCCAAAACTGCCCTTTGGAAGGTTGTTGGTGCATTACATAGTCCAAATGGAAGGACTCTATAAGAAAAGGTTCCCCAAGGGATAGTGAAGGTGGTTTTATCTTGATCTTGAGGTGCAATTTTAATCTGGTTGTACCCACTAAAACCATCTAAAAATGAGAAAAATTTCTTCCCTGACAAACTATCTAATACTTGATCAATGAATGGTAATGGAAAGTGATCTTTCTGAGTGGCTTTATTTAAAGCTCTGTAATCCACACATACTCTCCATTTCCCGTTCTTCTTAGGAACTATTACCAATGGGGACACCCATTCACTGTTTGATATAGGATAGATAAACCCTGCTTTGAGCAATTTTTGAAGTTCTTCTTTGAGGATTTCTCTTAAGTTTGGGTTCATTCGTCGCTGAGGTTGGCAGATTGGCCGACAATCTTCCTTAATATATATTCTATGAGTACATAACTCAGGAGGGATTCCCTTCATATCTGTGTAATCCCATGTGAATGCTTTTTTATTTTCCCGAAGTAACTTCATTAACTGTTGTGTTTCAGCATCTGTCAAATGAGGGTTTATATTCAATGTTTTGCCAGGTTCAATTTCGACCGGTATGCTTTTGGAGGAGATGGATTTAGGTGTTTGAGGTGGGCTTTCTGGATTGAGGTTTTCTTGATTATCAGACTGCAATAGTGTAGTTAACTGATTATGAATTTTTGGAGTGACAGAGGAGGGCTCGCAAATAAAATTATTGATAATTTCATCCTCAGTAGAGTCTTTCAGGCTTAAAGATTGCCCTATAGTCAAAAGAGGTTGATTAGGTTGATCCTCAAAATCTACCCATATGGAATTATCATTATTAACCAGGGGTGTAGCATGAGGATAGAGGGTAAGATGATTTGTTTCATAACCATTTGATATTGTCATTGACCCTGATCTACAACTGATAAAAGCATCTGCTGTGGCTAGCCACAGTCTACCCAGAATTAGAGGGTGGCCCCCCAACTTTGTTTTGGGTTGCAATACTGTAAAGTCAACTGGATAATTCCAGGATTCCACAGAGATACTGAGGTATTCAATGACTCCTTCTGGTTTAATTGTGGATCGATCAACCAATTCTAGGATAGTTGGGGTATCTCTGACTTGATCTTGTAATTGTAGCAATTGTAAGGTTTCCAAAGTCATGATATTGATGGTTGCACCTAGGTCTACCAGGACTCGAGGGATTATCATTTTTCCAACTTGTACTGTAACAGTAGGGTGGCTAGGATCACCATATTTGACTGGGGGAGTCTTGCCTGACATTAATACAGGCAGATCTCCCATAACATGGACTGTAAGGGGATCCTTAGTTTTCCTACTAGGCTTTTTAACACAGATATCTTGCATTGTCATAGCATAGATAGGTACGTCGCAGAGTGCTTGTAGTAGAGGAATTTTAACATATAAATTTTGTAATTCCCCTAGAAGATTAAAGGCTGGTGGTTCAGGCATTTTAGTTAAGGCTAAACGCTTAGGAAATGGTGGTGTTGTTGTTTCAGCAGCATTGTTAGAGGATGATTGTACCTTTTTCAGGTACATCATGCTCTTTTGTTTCCTCTTTGTCAGAAGAGGTAACATCAGCTATGGTTGGTTCCACTATTCTCCCAGATCGAAGATGAATATCGTTGCATTGTGCAGGGAGAAGGGAAAGTGTAGGCTGGTTATAAATATCAATGCACTGCACAGCTTTATTATTCGGATTGGAGTTAGGTTGTACAGGTAGTTGGGGTCTCATCGTTTGATTGTTTGTAGGAGTACCTTCTGGTAAGGAGAGTGGTTGTGAGAATTGAGGTAATTGATTTTGAAAGGGGGGTTGTTGTCCTCTCCAATTTTGATTCCATTGATCCTGATATGGTTGTTGTTGTTGTGGAGGCCAAGGGGTCCACGTTGAAGGATCAACAAAGGGTGGGTTATTTTGCTGCATGGGTGGGTAAGTTTGTTGTGTGGGTGGGTAAGTTTGTTTCATGGATGGGTAATTCATTTTATTAGTGTACTGCATTTGATTGTAGGGGTAACTCATTTGATTGAAAGAAGACTAATTGTTCCAATGATTAGAAGATGCAAATGGCATGTTAGAGTTCATACCTTGTCCTCACGGTTTCCATTGCCTCCTCTGTGTCATCAGATAGACAACTTCAGCTTCTTCGTCCGTTGGTTGTAACGCTCCCTTGATCCCTGGTAAAGATGGACAATTTTGGGTATCATGATTTTTGTCACAGATAGTGCAGATTGGTTTCCTGTCCAGTGGACATTCTCTTCGTGGATGCTTATCTCTGCACTGAGAACAAAATATGGACAAGGTTGCTTCTGCTTCTGCTTGCTTTTTCTTAATCTGCAGGGTATCCATTTGTGAGGCAAAAGAGCTTAACATTTCAGTTTTAAAACCTTCAAGTAGATTACCTATCTCGGCTCTTATTGCCCCACCACTGGCTGATTTTTGGACTCTTGAAAATGTGGTGTCCCTGTTGTTTGATCTATTTCTTGAAGCTCCTCTTGAACATCTTTTGCATAAATTAACAATTTCATCGTATGATTCCTTAGATATGTCCCCTTTCTCAAGCATATTCAGCATATCCAGAGAGTCATCCCTTACCCCTTTTAATAAAATAGTTTTCAGAATATCCTTACTTACATTGGGATGACTGGATCTTTGTAGATTGTATTGTAGCCTTTCTACAAAGTCCTCCAGATTCTCGTCTTCTTTCTGTATCATCTTAAATAGCTCCTCTTTCTTTTCCCTTGTTCGTAGTCCTGGTATTTGTTCAAGAATTTATGTTTCATTTGGTCCCATGTTGTGATTACATGGCCTCCAAGACTCATAAACCATCTTAGTGCATTCCCTTTTAGTGTTGCTGGAAACAACTTTAGTTTTTTAGCATTAGAAACATAATCATAACTTTTGCATAGTATATCAAACTCAAACAGAAATTCATCAGGATCATCTAAAGATAAACCATGAAAATTAGGTAATGCTGAGAGTGGAATGTTTTTCATGGGGGCTATCCCTCTAGGGAGATCGCCAATAGGGAATCCTAGTGTAGAGAAAGAGTTTTCATCTTTTACCTCGCCTTCTGTCTGTTCTTCGTGATGCAATTCTTCATTGTACTCATCCATGTTTTCCTCTGTCTTCTCCCCTACAACACTTTCTCTATCCTCAATGTCTCCTACTGGCTTTTGGACTATCTCAGGACTCCAAACTTCTTTCCCTATTCCAAAAATTTCTCGAAATGAAGGCTAAGAGTTCTGTTTTTGAAGGTTTGGTCGTTGAGCAGCAGATTCAGACTTTGATAAAATCTCGTCAATGTAAGTCTTTCTTCCTCCTTTTCCTTTTCCCTTGCCACCTATAGGGTTAGTGTCTTTGGGGTCTTTCATGCATTCTTTTTATCTAAAAAAAATAAATCATAAGTTCTTTTGAAATCTATAGCTATCTTCCCTGGCAACGACGCCAAAATGTTGGTCACTATAATTCCTTAATTGATTTAAACAATCAAGTGATACATAAATTATCAACCCAGGGAAGTCTTTTTATTTCAAAGATAACCACGCACTATATATGCTCAATTCAAAAAGAAACTTAGAGTTGTAGTAAAGAAACTTATACTAATCACACTTGCTTGAACAAACTAAAGTTCTGAATCAAATCACAGGAAAGCAATTTCCCTATTGCAGATCTTAAAGATTAATCTAAAGAATCCTGGATTACATTAAAATATCACTTGCAACAGGAAAGAAAAACTATTTTGTAACCAGAGAACAGGACCCTTACTCTCAACAGAGACTTCAGTACTTTAACTCTGATTAACAATCTTTCATGAAAACAATAATGCAAAGAGAACTAACTCTATCTAGCAGAGAACAAGGCCATCTAATTCCTTCCTTTCTAAGCAGGAACTTTTAGCCCTATTTCCAATTAGCACACTTGTGAAAAATAATTGAAGTCTACAGAGAACAAGATGTTCTGATTCCTTCCTTTCTGAGCAGGAACCCTTAACCCAATCCCTGGCTAGCACACTTGCAGGAGTAAAGGAAATCTACAGAGAACAGGATGTTTTGATTCCTTCCTTTCTGAGCAGGAACCCTTAACCCAGTCTCTGGCTAGTACAATTGCAGAAGTAAATGAAATCTACAGAGGACAGGATGTTCCGATTCCTTCCTGTCTGAGTAGAAACCATTAACCCAGTTCTGGCTAGCCTCATAAAATCATCACACAAGATTGCTGATAAAAAGAATAAATAATTTCATTCAATAAACTAAGACAGAGTCAGTAGTGTTTCAGCAAAGCGAAATTCATTAAAAGCAGTGTTTCAGCAAACAAAAGTTAATCAAAGTGTAAACAGAAATTGTACTGACACACTCCTAAACTAATGGGTGAATCTTGTGATGAAGGTGGGCCCTCCCTTCTCACAAGATTCCCCTGAAATGAGAAGCTAGAGAAGGATACTCAAAGCAGTCTTTTATTCATCTGTCAAAACATCATATTACAATCTGAAATGGAATATGTCCCTCTTCTCTGAAGCTTCTTCAATACATAAAACTTGGATCCCTCGAATGATGATTTCCTCTTATTTAAAGAGGGAATCCCTTCGATACAATTGATCAAAAATTACAATGTGTATCTGAGTCCTATCTTTAGTCGGATCTACTTTCTAAACCAGAATAGGATGTCCTAGTCTCGCGCAATAGAATGCTATTATAGGAGTTGAATGAGGTATTGTTGTTACGGCTGGTGTAACAGCTTCTTCTCGTTGCTCCTGATGTTGTTTCAGCATCACAATTCGTGGGATGTTTCAGCCATGTGAATTGCGCTCTTGACTGTGTCGGCATTCTTATGTAGGAGCGACGGTTAGTGCTTTATTGATCGCTGACTGTGACGGCTTCCTTTGTGTTTCAGCATCATCGGTCCTGGCGGTTTCCTCTGTGTTTCAGCATCTGCAACTCTGGACTGTGTGACAACTCTGTGTTTCAGCATCTGCGACTCCGGACTGTGTAGCGGTTCTGTGTTTCAGCAATTGCGACCTCAGACTGTATGACAACTCTGTGTTTCAGCATCAGTGACCTCGAACTGTATGACATCTTTGTGTTTCAGCATCAGTTCTGTGTTTCAGCAACTGCGACCTCGGACTGTATAGCAGCTCTTTGTTTCAGCAACAACAACCTTGGACAGTTTTGTGTTTCAGCAATAGGCCTCAAGTGCTAATCTGTAGTTTTGAACACTTATGCATTTCTAATCAATGGTTAAGTACGAGAGTGATGTAAAATATTATGCAAAACAGATTAAACATATAGTAATGAGAAGGGACGTTGTATACCTTTGGGATGATCATATAAAGTGATAGTATGAGTCTAAATATAGGTGATTAAGAGTATAATAGTGGCAAAAAGTATAGGCAAAAAGGTACATTGTGTGGTCCTAACAACGAGGAAGTGTGTTCTCCTTCCTTTAGGTTTTTAAACTTTGGATGGAGGTTGTAAAGGAGTTATTAAGGGGAGTTATAACTAAAGAACTCAAAGTTAATTCCCTAAAATTAAGGAAAACTCCCTAAAATCAAGGAAGGTGTCTCCTACCCTCTCTAGAAAGTCAAATCAAGTGAGGAAAAATGCATTGGAATGCATTAACCAAGGTCTAGGTGCCTAATACAAGTAATAAACCAAGGGAAATTAGGATTATTCTCTAACACCCCCCCTTAACCCTAACTTTAGTGACATAATAAGAAAATGTGAGTTCTGAATACTAGGCCATTTTAGGCACTCAATACAATAATGAACCTCTCATAAAACGAGGAAAGAGGGAAAACCTCATGGGAAACGCCCCCTAAAAAAAGAGGACATAAAACAATGCTAAGTAAATTATGAGAGTCTACACAATTGTCTCTACGACAACCAAAAGATCTCGCAAGTCATAGAATTTCTTCTCAGTGAAGGATTTGGTGAAGATGTCCACAACCTACTGCTCAGTGGGGCAGTACTGCAGTGAAATAACTCGATCATGAATTATCGCTCAGATGTAATTCATTTGTATATCAATATGTTTTCTTCTCTGTCTCTTAATTGAATCAGTGGATATCAAAATGGTACCCTAGTTTTCACAAAATATTACAGTCGGTATCTCATATTGAATCCCAAACTCAGAAAGTAAACCCTACAACCAAATACACTTTGTGGCATAATTCATTGCCTCCCTATACTTTGCTTCTGTTGTGGATAAAGAAATAGCTTCCTACTTCTTTATTGACCAACAAATTGGACCAGAACCAAAGTTGAATACATACCCTGAGGTGGAATTTTTGCCTATGCCATCGCCAACCCTATCAGAATTTGTGTACCCAACCAAAGATAGAGGACAACTAATTGCATAATAAATACTAAAACTAGGAGTGCCTTTTGCATACCTTAGGATTCTCTTAAAATCTTTCCAATGAATCTCATGGGGCTCGTGCATATACCTAGAAACAAAACTCATTATATAATAAAGATCATGATAGGTATGTGTGAGGTACAATAAGCTCCCTACCAACTTCCGATACAGAGTACTATCTACCAAAGGAGTAGTCAATCCATCCTCCAATCTGACCCCGAAAAGAAAATATGAAACATATGGATTACACTCTATCATCTGAAACCTATCAAGTAGATCTAATTCATACTTGTTTTGTGCCATATTGATTCTTGAAGTAGACTATGATACCTCAAGACCAAGAAAATAATGCAACAAACCCATATCACTCATGGAAATTATATCATGCAAGGCAATCTTAACCCATGAAATATTTGATAAAGCACTCCTTGTGATCAGTAAGTCATCTATGTATAGAAAAATCAACAAAAGGGATTCATCATGGTGAAGTATATAAACATTCGGATCTGATTTACATCCATGAAATCCTTGATAAAGCAGAAAATAATCCATTTTTGCATACCAACCTCGAGGAGCTTGTTTGAGCCCATACAAATATTTCTTTAACCTGCATACAAGAGAGGAGACATGAAAATACTCCTATGGATGCTCCATATATATATCCTCCTTCATATCTCTGTGAATAAAATCACTCTTCACATCCATGTGATGGACTTCCTAGTGTCGAGAATCCGCAATGGCCAAAACTAGCCTGATGGAGTCCATTTTTGCAACTAGTGAAAAAGTCTCACTATAATCAATGCCATGTACCTGAGAGTGACGTTTAGAAACAAGCCTAGATTTATAGTTACTGATCTCACCATTTGTAGCAATATTTTTCTGAAATATCTATCTGCATTGAACAAGATTTCTTCCTTTCGGAAGTGGAACCAAATCCCAGGCTTTGTTCTCCATGAAAGCATTGTAATCCTCATGCATAGAAGCTTCCCAGAAGGGGTTTCATGTGGCCTCTGTATATTATTTTGGATATTTTTCAAGTGACATATATAAATTTATGGGAAGAAACTTCTATGTGGCATCCAAGGCAATGGGGGCCTCAAATAACTGTGAACTAGTCCTCCTCAGATCCATCGGACTGTCAACTAGTTCATCGACATAATGCAAAGTCTTTTTGGCCCATAATGGTAGGGGATCTAGAGAAGCCATAACCTTCTCATAAACCTATGAATCTGATACAAATACTGGATCATCATCATTGTATGAATTTCTCAAATGAGCATCAGAACCCTCTTCAACTGTTTCATCCAAAAAATCCTTGGTAGGCTAATATGAAACTGCATGTAGTGGACCCTCTTCGAACTTCACACTTCGAATGTACCTGTAATTATGATGCCCAAATATCTCATTAAATAAACTGATATCTTCATTAGTATGATTCTAAAATTTTGTACATACATATTTGGGAATGAAATGAGAGAATGAATACAATTGAGAGTGATGATTTGCAACACCGTGAGCTACCCGGGACCTTGATTTTAAGTCTGAAATCTCCACTGAATCCGGATGGAATTCGACCTTTCTTACAGAACCTGAATGTGTGATTTGATATATGGAAATTAATTTCATGGAAAAATATAGGACATGTATCACATTATCAAAATATCCTCCTTCCAAAGAAACTATGTCTTTACCACATACCTCAATGGGTGTGTCGTCTCCCATGAGAAAATAAGGTCTTCCACACTCTTCGATGGATGAGAATGATTCTTTATTTGTATCCATATGATTCAAAGCACCTGAATCAAGGATCCAAGTGTATGGGGAGAATTTGGCATCCATCAAATCGTGACCATCACGATTTTTTCCTCTTCCTTGGGTCGGTTTTTCTTCACCCTTCTTACTTGCATTTGTCGGGACCATAAGATTGTTTTGTTGTAGCATTTTCACCATATCATCTATAGTTTTCCTCATACAATAATATTTAGGATAATAACCATTTTGAAAATACCTTCATTTAGATATTTCCTTTTCCTTCTTCCATTTTTGATGTGAAGAAGATTCATCCGTCGGTTTCGAGAACTTTTCCTTTCTAGCCTCGGGGTTTTTGCCTTTCCCCTTTTTCTGATCTTTAAAATTCAGTTTTCTTGCTTCGTTTGCTACAAGAGAATGATATCTATAACCATTTATGGATCCCATGGAAACTAATTTTTCCTTATCTTGAGTTAGTGCTTCAATAAAATCATCTAAAGAGGGCATTTTCCACTTCGGAGTTGTTAATTTTGAAGCATGAAACAAGGAAACAAAAACTGAATAATCGGGACCTAGTTTTGAGAGAATGCAAAGGATGAGTTGCTCATCTTTTTTCACTACTTTGAAATATTTAATCTAAACTAAAATATATTTAAATTTTGTAAAATACTCTTGCAAAGAATCAAAATTTGATGGATTCAAACCTATGAGCTCGTTCTCCAAACTGTAGGCTCGAAGTTCATCTTGTTTACCGAACAACTCTTCCAACTTGGTCTAGACCCTGTTGGGGGATGATGAAATGTCAACATGAAACATCAATTCTATTTATATGGAGAGACATATAAGCCCAAATGCTTCATCCATTCGATTGAAATACTTTTCCTTCTCCATGACATTTCTTGGCTCAACTTCCATACCCATTGTTATCTGGTAGAGACCTTTGCTTCAGAGAGCAAGGGTGATCTCGACCTTCCATTCAAAGTAGTTGAATGGAGTTAGGAAAACATGATTGGGCTGAAGGTTTTGATCCATTTTTTTTTATACCTCCTTTGATGATATTTCACCTGCAAATAAAACTAGTATACCTCTCCCTCAGATTCCCTGAGGCTCTGATACCATGTAAGATTCTGAGACCCGAGAGATCTAGAATTTGATGAGAAAAATAATATCAATCCAATGAATTTGAAAATAAAAAAAGAAGAGAAAGATATAGAATAATTTACTCCACAAGAATTAATGTATTCACAATATGTTCAAAATTACAATGAGATCAATCCAATATGTAGAGAGGAATTGATGTTGTCACTAATAATAGAAATTGCCACTGAAAGCAGTGTAACAATGGCTAAAGCACATGCATAAATCTCTAAAATAGATAACCCACACCTAAAATGAGAATGATAGGCTAAAAAGTGCGAGTTTACTAACGGATTAGCTAAAAATGTAAATTTTACTAAAGAAAGCAGGTAAATCCCTAAAATCAAGGGACAATTTCCTTGACTTAAGGAGGAAGTGCGCTCTCCTTCCTTTAGGTGTTTAAACTTTGCATGGAGGTTTGTTGGGCCTCAACAAC
>ML786598.1:337528-359248 GCA_009831015.1 Picea engelmannii | reverse complement strand
AAGAAAAAGGGGTTCGCTATCAATCTAAACACCCAATCCATTTACAATCAACATGCAGATCCAAGCATAAGTCCTAATTCATTCTACTCTAAAAAATAAAAGAGCGTATCGTTGCCTGATCGCCCGCTTCGAATGACGTCTCGCGCTCCGTGCAACTCCTGCTCGCTGACCATCGAGACCTCACCGGTGCCTCCCAACCAATGCTAGGGGTACTCTTCTTCCCCCTTATCCCCCCGAGCCACAAAGGGGCCACACACACTATCCAGAGGTTTCTTCTAGCTCGCAGCTCGCCTCGCAAGGCTGAGCTACCACTCCTCTCTGATCTGGGTATCCCAACTCCCCACAAGTAAATCAGTCAAGTTGATATTTCTGCAACGTAACGTTACGCAAATAGAAGATGATCCTTCATCCTTCTCCTTCCTTTATTTTATAGAGTTTCGAACTTCCTTTCTTTCCTAAAATCTCAATTAATGAAAGTTTTAAGAATAAATTCCTTAAATTTCCTCTCCGTACAAGTGTCCCTCATCCCCTACAATCCTCAATGAATTAATTTCTTTAATTAAGTAATTATCTTTATTTCCCTCACCAACCTAGAGTTACTCCTAGAATCACTCCTAGGTGTCCCTAGATTCCCTTATAGGTTTTAAAGGCTTTCCCTATTATGAAATTGCTAATTCAATTTAAAATTAGAAATATCTTAAATGTAGATTCTTTACTAAGTTGACTTCCCTCTTTTTCCCTTAAGTTCCCCTTTTTCCCTTTTTGTTACCTCCTTTCCCTAGTTTCCTATTTTTTTTATTTTCCCTCTTTCCCCTTTTACTTAGAACTCAAAAAGGTAGGTGTGGAATTTAACCCCTTTTCCCTTTTATCATTAATTTAGTATATTTTTAAATTATCAAAAAATAAAATAATTAATTCCCTCTTTACATTTTATATCCACAGATTTTATTTCTTATGAATAATTTAATTTCTTACTCCCTTCATGTTACAAAATTTTATGAAGATCATAATTATTATTCAAGTGGTTTTTATTTTAAATTTTATTATTTTATTTTATTTTATTTTATCTATTTATTTATTCATTTATTTTTTTTATTATTATTATATTTTTTTTGGTAGACAAAATTTTTACCCCTTGCAAAATTTTAGACTTAGAGCTTAGATTTTGTACTGGGCGACATTTAATTAGGGAAATTGTTTTAAAATTTCTTAACCTGTTATTTGTCTTAGGGCCATCTAGGTTCATCCCTCTATCATCCTCAATGTGATGTGCCCTTCAAGATGCACTAGGTGCTCCAAGGGTGCCACTCACCTCATCTGTTCCTTTACGTGACGTGCCCTTCAGGACACACTACGTGCTCCAAGGGTGCCACTCGCCTCTTAAATGATTGGTAGACATCAATAACCCCTAGAGTCAACACTCCACCAGGTGAACTTGTGGGAGACTAAGGGCTTCTAAGGAATAAGGCCCCTGCCTTATTGCGCACCCCTTAGAATCATCATGAGCGACTGTCGTAGTCTGCCCTCATGGCATTGTGAGTCCTCTCAAACTAGGTAATCGTTAACCTACAGTTTGAGCCAGGGCGGGAGTGCTAGTAGGCTATGGCAGGGCTACTTTCCACACCTCTCCCTCACATATCTGGTAGTCGTGTACGAACCCTTTACTCCATATGTGAGTTTGGTCGGCAAGCTATCGTCAGCCTCCATCATCAACAATTCATGTCAGAACATACCCACATCATATCATCTAATAAGATGCACTAATATCAAAGTAAAACAATCAAACCCCAATGGCACACTCCTCGACTTGATTCAGAGTCCAAGGGGTTCCATCGATGCCTCTGCATCCTCGAGGTCCAAAACCATGCACACTCAGTAAAACCGAGTCAATAGCACATGTCTATGTCAATGTAGTAAAACAACATATCATCAACTCATAACGCCTCATAATTAAAATCAAGAGTTTTAATAGCATAATAATCTGGATCACTTGCGAGCAAGTGTCCTCAAGAATAAGTTCGCTCAGTTCGCCAGAGCGGGATGTTACACTTTTATAGAGTCATCATAAAGGGAATTCCTATAGGATAAAATGGTTACTGAACAAATTTAAAAATTCTTCTTTATCCTTTATTTTGTTAATGAGTTTGAAAGAATAATATTTATAACTAGATGATGCTAGTACTTAAAGGGTGCATCCCCTTTTTTTCAAGCCATAGTACCATAGCCTTAACCCTAACATAAAATATTTGTTGAATACCTCTACTTGGGTTATATTTCCTAGTTTCTCTTTGGAATACTATAGTTCTTGTACTCTACATGATATTATTGATTCTTTGGGTGATTTTATTACACTAACTCTAAAAACTAGGAACATTGTTTCCAATACCTACCCCTAGATACATGCTTATTCTGATTTATCTAAGGGACTTATTGACCATAATATGTTCAAGATAAGATATTAAAGTTGGAAACTTATGGACATGGAACACATATCCACTTGATATTAAGTGTGTTTTAATAATGGTAATGGTAACTTCATTCCCAAATATCAATCCCCCAATGGGTTCCAAAGGAATAAATTAGAATACATAATGAGAGACATATTTGAAGGTGGACCATCATTAGGAAGAACCACACAAAACCTATGTAGAACCTACACCCAAAAAGTTGACTACTACTATGGTTCTATCTCTAGTGAGGTATGACATGTCAAAATCTGTGTAATCATTGTCTAGTGGCCACATTTCCTATTGTATATATGTGATAAGTGTGAAAAATTCATTCTAATATATTTTTACAAATAATGAGGTATCATTAGAGTTATTAGATTTAATGTATCCCACATTATTGGGAAACTATTATTCATTAACTCCCATATGTCAAATCTATATGAGACATATCTTGAAGCACAACAGATTTTTTTAGTAATGTGTCTTATGGTGTGATCATTAACTTGGGCACTATAGGTCCTATGGATCCCATTTAAACTCCATACTATAGGTCCTATGGATCCCATTTAAACTCCATACTAAACCTTTGAAGAATGAAAAACCCTTGTTGAAAAATATAAAACATTGCTTCACTCTTATAATTATGATGATGATCATCATCATCATCATCATTAATGTCCACTGAGACCAATTGGTATATCAGACCTTAATAAGGTAAGAGATTACTTCAATTTATTTAAAATTGTATTTTTGTCCTCAAAAAGCATTGAGAGAAGCATTACAATATCACCATAGTTTTGAAGACACATAAGGTTAGGAAGTTATGTATTGTAGTAAATATAAATTGGGATCTAATTTGGGAATAGGCAAGGAAATCTAAGAGGAAGTGTTTTTCATATTCAACCCTCTTAGTGTCAAAAATATGGAATATTTTTTCACCCCACATTGTTTTTGGAATTTTCCAACGCCCAATTTCACTATGTAGATTATGAGAGTTAGTACTTATTTTAGCAATGTTGATTTTACTATTTGCACTTTTCAAAACTGAGAGGTAATTTTGATATTCTAAATTAGGGTTGACAACCTCCTTCCGATATTTTGTTTTTCTTTTATCCTTTAATTCTTTACCACACCACATATTCTCCTTAAATTTAGAAGTGAACATTTATGTAATATTATTGGTATTATGCATGTTGGCTTCTTCTTCTATTCCCCAATGATTTAGCCAATATTTTGCATTTTTATGCCATCCCATCTTGAGATGCTAGTGGTTTTGGATAGATTTTGAAGAAAGTTTGGGGAGCCTCTTGTCATACATGTTGTTTATATTGTTCTTGTAAGTTAGATATATAACCATGGAAATGATGGTGATGGGCTAAAGGCCTCCTCCTTGAGCAGGATAGGATAGGGTGTGTTTCCCTTAATTTTGAGATTATAAGTTATAAAATTATTTTAGATCTATTCTATCTTTCTCTGGGATTCTTTAGAGATACACCAACCAAAAACTTTAGATCCATATAAGATAACAAGAGTAATGAGTGTGAAAGAGGCATTTTTTGTTATCCCAAAGACAAAGGTCCAGTAATTTACAATTGTTTTAAATCCTACAATAAGCTTTCCACCCTCCATTTATCCTTTTCTCAATGCTATAGCTTTGATTGAGCTTGTGGTGAATATTGATTCCAAGATATTTATATGAATGAACTTCCTCCAAGATAATGTTGTCATACACAAAAGTATTTTATGTGTAATACCCCAAGACAGAGCCCTAGTTGAATTGTAAATATGTTTTATAGGCTGGTGAGCTAAGTGATTATAAGCTAGGAGGCTTATGTGATGATTAGGCCAGAGATCCTAGATGCTAAAGGCCAGTGAGTCTAATTTTGTATATGTAAACAATCATATCATTAATATAATACATTGTTTCATGTAGATCGACCATGATAAAAGAGTATGGGAGACTAAACTCCACTAGGAAGGGAAAGGGAGGGGCTAAGAGCCTAGAAAAAGGGCTAAGCTAGAGGGATTAAATCTAAGGTAATATTATAATATTATTCCAAAGGTCAAGGTGAGGATAACTATTTTATCCTAAGTTCTTATGGGAAGTGTAATGAATCACAAGTGGAGAGAAATGAGCTCCAGAAGAGCCATGTGTCAGCAAGGGCGCATGCAATTATATGTGGGAAATTAGTCTATCTTCCCATATTTCCCCATTCACAAAGGAATTCACTTCATGCCTCATGCACACTTCTGCAGTGACCCCATACATTTCCTAATATGCATAGTGCACCTGTACTTTTCCTGAACCCGTATTGTGCCTTCCCTGAATGTTGTTGTTGTCATCTCCATTCCTAGATTGGGAGTGGTCACTTCCATCACCTCTTCCATACTATTTTATGTTGCTTCCTTCACCTGAGCCTGTACCTGGTTGACTAGAGAGTTGGATTGAAGAAGCGAGTTGTCAGGCCCATGGGATAGAAGAGGCAGTTTGTCAGTCCTGTGAGAAACTCTCTCCATGCAAGAGAATTATTTGGAATTGATTTCTTGAGGGAGCCCAACTGCAGCTACATTTCTCAAAGACTTCCTATCCAGGCTATTGTTGAAGATCTAGAAGGGAAGTGTGGCAACCAAAGGACTGTTGAGAAAAGAATGGGCACACTTCCTCGGGTGGGACATGCATGCGGGGAATGAGAGGTTGTAGGATGTTAGTGTGAGTTGGATCTTGGGATGAAATCCTTCTTGTTGACTGTGTAACTTCCTTTTTCCTCAACCTAGTTAGGAATCCATTTACCTAGGTGGATTTTAGTCCCATCTCAAGGGTGACCCACTATTGAGAGTCTGAGCAGTGTGGTCTAAGGCTGGAAGGATCGTGGAAGGTCTACACGTAGTTGGTGGTCTTCTATAAAAAGATAAGTATCAATTTTTTGTTCAATTGCATGTTGTGTATTTATACATGTCTTTATATTTATGATTACTTACTGTGTATGTTGTATGTATAGGATTATTGTTAACTTCCGCATGAATGTGTGTATTAGCATAATGTAATTTTTTGTTTAAGTTTTATATATATCAATTTCTGTAAGAGTTTTTGTGTGGCACAACCCAGTAGGTCTATGGTTGGGTATGTTACATATCAGAGCATGAAACTTCTTAAGGTGGAATTATCCCAACCATGGGTTGTTGGGGATGTTACAATTTGGTATCAGAGATCTAGTTTTCAACACTGGGCCTGGATTGGGCCGTGTAAGTGGAAATTGAAGAAAGTTTTGTAGAGCATCCATGAGTGCCAAGAGTTTGTCGAGAGCACACCCTAGATGTGTTTGAAAGCTTAGGAGGTGTAGATGTTTGAGAAACCACAATGGCCATAAGATCCATTTGGGAGGGGACCAAATCCTTCACAGACATTAGATTTGGAGAAGTTGTGCAGACGTTGGATCAGGAAAAGGTGCGCAGTCGTTAAGCACCGAATTCCTTCAAACTTTTCCCCTCTGATTATTTTAAACTTTATTTAGAGAAAGAGGAAAACTCCACAAAGATCTAAAGTTCCAGAGCAAACCCACACCATAGATCATTTGGGAAAAGGAGGGTCATTTGATCCCCCAAGTTGCTCAACAATTCGACGTTCAGGGAAATATGGTTGTGGTTGCACGGACTGGAGTTTTCCATAAAGTCCCTAAGTCCAAAACCAATCCAAACAGTTCATGTTCAGGGACACATGTCCAAGTATTATCAAGTGTTTAGAATTTTTACGTTCCGCAATTTGGGGGTGGGGTGGTGTTCAACAACAAAATCCTCTAAAGCCTGAAGTTCCAAAGTCCCAGATCACTGGAGACCCAAAGCTATGGAGAACACCTATTCGAAAGTTCAATGTTCAGGAGTTCTATAGTGTGTTGGTGTGAGATATTCTAAATCCCGAAGTGTCAAAGTCTCGGAGCATTGGAGTGACGTGGACCTGATTGAGAGTTCAGAAGTTTGGTGACCGAGAGTTTTAAAGTGTGCATATGAGAATTTTTCCAAAGTCTCGTAGCCCCAAAGTTCCTAAGCTTTGGAGAACATTGTTTGGGAGTTTGAAAGGTTGGTGTTCATGTGTTTTATGTGCTCAGGTGTGGGATTCTCCAAAGTCCCGATGTCCTGGAGCGCTAGAGTGACGCAGCATGTTAACGTCACCTAGAGTGACATGGACCTGTTCATAAATTCGACGTTCAGGAGATGTGTTGTTTGGTACTGAGAATTTCTTCGAAGTCTCAAAGCACCAGAGTGACATGGCATCCTGACATCACCTAGGGTGAAGTGGACCTACTTGATGCTTTCCACATGTCATATTTTTTTAGGATTTGCATAGACCTTTTGGGCCAATTATAACTTGACACATGTCACCCATAAATTGGGCCACATGTCACCTCTATATTTTTGAAATGTAGCACCCCCTGGTGCGTGAATGTTGATGACACTCTAGAATTTATCCAATTTAGCGTTCATAGAAATGGGATCACTATGTTGATGAAAGAACCTCCAAAGCGCGAAGCACTGAAGAGTTTCTCAGGGAATTCACTAGTTCGTTGTTCAGAGGGAATCATATGTGGAGTAGGTGGAACTTCTGAATCCTGAAGTTCTGAAACTCTAAAGTCCCAAAGATTCAAAGTAGTGGAGCCTCAAACTTCCGAAGATGTACCGTGCAATATATTGTCAGTTCAGTGTTCGAGAGAAATAAGGCGTAAGGTAGTAAGAGCCTTGGAAGCTCGAAGTTCTGGAGCCTTGAAGTCTCGAATATCTGGAAGAAAAATCATCTTTTAGTTAAGCGCTTGGTCACAACCTGTGGTCACATGAGATTGGGGGATGAAGAAGAGGGGATAGATCTCAAAAAAAAAAATTAAAGAAAGAAAGGGGCTTATAAAAGGATATTGTGGGGTTTCTGATTTGTACAGTCCTACATTGGAAAGAAATTCTTTTTTAATATGTAAAATAAATCTGATGCCTGGAGCTTCTCCAGACATCAAATTTATGGAGAAATCATTGTCTCTTTTATGGGGTAATTCTGGTATTTCTTTAAACACATATTCAAACTCCTTTAGTACTGCATAATCTTCAATATTGGACACCTTATCCTTAGGTGTCTCTTCCATATGAGAAACAAATATTTGACATCCCTTTCTATAACGTTTCTTCAGCTACATTATTGAGATTTCTCTGATAGTTATTGTTGTGGGAATTCCCTGCACTGTCCTTACGTTCTCTTCCTCATCCCAACAAGTAAAATATTTTTTATGAAAATCTAAGATAGAATGGTTTTGGTCCAACCAATCCATACCAATTATAAAGTCATAGGAACCTAAAGGATATATGTTCAAATATGGTCTTGTGCTTAGTCCATTCATGTCCACTGGATATGAATTAACCATCTCATTAACTTTTATTTTGGATCCTATATCCAGCTACACGAACCAAGATTTTCCATGCTTGCTTCTTGGAAAATGAAATCTTAGGAAAGTGCATGGAATTCCCACTACAGTAACTGTCAGAGAAATATCAGCAATGCAGTTAAAGAAATGTTATAGAAAGGGATGTCCAATATTTTACATAATCTTCAATATTGGACACCTAAGGATAAGGTGTCCAATATTGAAGATTATGCAGTACTAAAGGAGTTTGAATATGTGTTTAAAGAAATACCAATATTACCCCATAAAAGAGACAATGATTTTTCCATAAATCTGATGCCTGGAGAAGCTCCAAGCATCGGATTTATTTTAATGTTAAAACACCTTGTATTGACAACTTGTGGGGATCCTTCTCTATCTCACACACACCTGGTCACATATCTCATATGTAGTAGGCATAGTTTCTAGGTAAATGCAGGAGCCACATGGGCTATACTGGAAGGATTGCAGGTGCATTATTAGATATGTTTAGGGTAGCATAGGTTATAGGATCCACTATGCAACACATTGTGCATTGGATCTCATGGGATTCATCGATTATGGTTGGGATGGTGATAGAATATATCACAATTCCATATATGGTTATGTGATTAATTTGGGTTCTGATCCCATCTATTGGTCGAGAAAAAAGAAGTCAATTGTTTCTCTATCATTAGAAAAGGTTGAGTATAGAGGAAGATTCAATGTCATTATTTAGGAAATTTGGCTTCAGAACTTCCTCACTGAGCTTGGTATTCAGTTTCATTGTCTAACTCTCATTATGTGTGACAATCTGGTACTCTCAAGTTTTTCAATGACGCAATGCACTGACAAAAGACCAAACACATTGAGATCCATATTCATTACATCAGATATCTGGTACATGAGAGTATCATCAATCTACAGTACTTTCCATCCACCGAACAGACTCCAGATGTCTTCCCCAATACATTTACTAAGTAGGAGTTTAAATTCCTCCATGATCATCTAGAGTGAAGGACATAGTTTCTTAGTAGTTGTCTTTCCTTCTCCATTTTTTATGCACTATACTTTGAGGGGATATTTTCTCATCATGTTTTCCCTCTTTCCTCCATTTTTCCAATGTTTCACTCTTAGATGCATTGTACAATGGGTACCTAACATGGGCTTTGTTTTCAGGACCCATTCATCATGTACACCCTAGTAGTATTCATGAGGGGTTTTGGAAATATTACACATTCACCTATATAATTATTTTCCTAAGGTTGATAATCCAATGTTGAGAATGATTCCTTAAATGAGAATGTTGTCTCTAGAGAATAGTCCCCTACAAAATAGGGCGTTCCTCTTTAGTTTAGAGTCAATTGCACTTAGTTACACTCAATTAGACTTGTGGAAGTCACTCGTGAATGTAAACCTCAGTTTTATCACCAGTAGTTTCATGTGTTTCTCTCACTTCCGCACGTGTGACTCAGTTAACTAATGATTGCACAGATCAGTTAACTAGTACTGTGTGGCATATTACTTCAGTTCCCCTCAGTCAGTGTCCAAATATCGCTAGATCACTACTATGGTGACTTCACTTAGCCATGTAGAGTATATCATGTGTATTTTTCCATTTTACTCATACATTGAATATAATTCTATTGTTTCTTTTCTCTCATCTCTTCTCTCGTTCTCTCAATTTGCAATCTTTGCATGAATTGTTGTTAGCTATATTCTTTGTGAAACTTTCACCACAATTCTACAACCTCAACAAGGAGAATGGATTTTTGTGAATCCTTTTGATGACCAAGACATTGGACATAGTGAAGAATATTCATCGCATCATACCATGGCTAAAGATGGAGAAAAAAAACCTAAAATCTTTTAGTTCCTAATTTGGGAAACTAATGAAGGAACAAGGATGAAGAATATTAATCTTTCTTCTCTCCCTTATTTCCATGGCCTTACTACAAAGTTTCATGATACTTTTCTTATTAAATTTGATTTTTTTTGCAGAACTTATGACTATACCACATATTCTCAAAAGATCAATATGTTTCCCTCTACATTGAAAGAATCATCCTTGAGATGCTTTATGAGCTTATAGGAAAAAAAATCAGAAATTGAGAGAAAATGAATAAAACCTTTTTTGAGAAATTTAGGTACAAATGTAAGGTCAAATATGTTGGGGATGGGATATTTAGAATTTTTGAAGAAAAAAATGAATCTCTGGAAAACTACGAAGAGAGATTCCAACATAGTTACGAGAGGGATCATAGTTGTAAACTAGGATCATAGGTTCCTTCATCACTTGAATTCAAGTCTTAATGACTTGTCATGTCTTCACTGAGATGGCATCAATGAAATAATCATTCAAAAATATCCTCTTAACAATATAACTCCTCTTAACGGTTTCTCTCCCCCTATCTTGTTGTGTCTCTCACGTCTTTCCTTCCTATGACTAGCTGGTTCCACCTATCAATATGCTTCTCTTGTGAGTCATATGATTTACTATAAATTCCTCTTTATGAACATGGAAACAAGTCTTTCTTAAATTCCTATTGAGCTCATGCTTTCTTCCACTGTCATGTATCTTCTTTGGTTGATGTCAAGTATTATATTCTAGACCTTGTAAATATCTCATTAATTCATAGATGTCTATGTATCACAAAATTGTCCATGACTCTTCTACTCAATTGCACACAATGCTAAAACATATGTCACTTTACTATTTGAAGATTTCTCCAAATATGTTGCAACTGATCACAACATATTCCTTCTTCTCAAGTTGAATCAAATAATTCCACTATTCTTCTCTATCTTCGAACCAAACTTTACAAGTTTCAACAAGAACACATTCTTGAATATGTAATGAATATATCTCAACTTGAATTTATTCTTGAAATCCTCTATACGATCATGAATATCTACCTCAAAATTGTGCCAATGATATTCCTCGTAACTACTATTTGACCTCTTCATACCTACATGGAGATGTGCTCCAAAAATTACTCAATCAACCAATCTCTCAAGATACGTTTTGTACCACTTCCATCAAAACATTTAGAATATGCCTTCCCAAAATATGCAAACACTTCATACTACCCGAAAGGTAGTTCTTTATTCTGTAATATTTGCTTCTTGACTCCCCCTCTTCAATATTCACATTACTGGGAGTCTCCAAGTGATATTTCTTATAACAATATATAACCATTCCCTACTACAAGATCATCCTTTTGAATCTTGACATCTTCCTTTTTGCCTATAGATTCATCATGATTTCACAATTTTGTAATTCCTCTAAGTATGATCTATGAGAGTTCTTCATTCACTTGTTCTTCTTGTTGTTGCTTTCTTCTCCAAACCTTCTTGCATATAATATCAGTGTCTTCTTTCAAGGAAGACTCTATCATGCCTCTACAATCATGAGTTATTTTTCCATAGTTGTGGAATTTGTAACATCAAATATTGTACGAGGACACATAAACCTATATTTCTTGAACATTTCTTCCATATTCTCTTCAATATACATCTTTATGTCCAAATTTATTACAAGTAAAACAATAACCAGGAAATAAACTTTTATACCTGGAAGAAAGTGATCCTCTTTGTGACGTATTTCTTTTTGAATTCATGTCTTTTCTGATCATGATATTCTCTTCTATTATTTCCTTCACAATGACTGAAGATTCTTTGATTCTTGTAGGTAGAAAGTCTTCTTGGAGATACACCTCTTATGAATTCATTCATCTTTGAATCTTGTTGATCATGGTCTCTTCCTTTGAGAATGTCTCCATAATTCTTTTCCTTATCTTCATTATTCTTTTTCGGTGAACTTGAACACTTATCTTCAACTTTCTTTACCGGTTGTGTGGAGTTTCCTCTCTCTTCAATGCTCCTGTTAGGATTGGAATTTTCATATTATTTGTATGAGGTCTCACCAGTTTATCAAAAACCTTATTTATTGAATGGTGACCTTTGACAACTGATAATTCATTCTAGTACTTGAGAGCTTCAAGTTCTTGTTGAGATTGTTAACTTCAACCCTTAGTGAGACGACTTATTCCTCAATAGTATCACCGTATTCTTTTTTCTTCATCATCTAGATATTCATCACTTCTTTCATTCTCTTTTCTTCTTCAAGTTGGGTTTTCAAGAAGATGATTTATTCTTCAAACCTTCTTCCTTGTTGACTGAATTATGCTTCAGTCTTGTTTAAATCCTCATATCTTTCCTTAGGATGACTTGTCAAAATGTATTCTCTCCTTTCTTATTCCTTGACCTTTATTTTTAAGCGAACAACCTCTTCTTTTGCATTGTCAATTTCTTTTCTCTATCTTTCAATTTCTTCTAGGCCACACAATAATTTTTCTTTATGATCTATCATACCATCATCAATTTCTTATTTTGGATCTGTCTGACATGATAAGCTTATTTCTTCTCATTCTTTCTCAACATCTTATTTTTCTTTATTAGCATGCTCTGGATCAATGATTGCAACAAGATATCCCTTAGAGTATATAATATGTAGTTTATCCCAAATCTATTTGGTTAATGATAATTGTACCACTTTGGATTTCACCAAATCATATAATCTATCCAGGATGGCATCGATTGTTATTTTTTTGTTCCTTTTTAATTCCTTTTGGGCTGCAGTCTTCAGAGGTTTCTTTGGAGAAGTGTAGAATGAAACATATGAGTTCCAAATATCAAACCCCTATGCATGTAAGCATACTTTCATTATTGATATCCATATCCTATCATTTGGACCATCAAACAATGGTGTTCCATTATTAGTGCAATCCATGATATACCATCCAGTGTTTAGATTGTTTCTTAAGGACATGCTCTAATACCAATTGTTGGAATATTCACTAATACTGAGAGCGGGGGGTCAATCAATATTATGCACCTTTTACTATTTTTAACCACAACATGTAAACATTAAGTTATCAACAATTTACGACTTATGATTGCATCCAATATATCATAAAAATATAACCACAGATACATAATACACAATATTTTTACGTGGAAACTCAAATGGGAGAAAACCACATAATGATTTTTCATATATGTCTTCTATATTAAATCCATAGGAATCACCAACTTCCAATATTCTCCAACACCAAATGGAAGGAGGCTCCAACCACCTAGTTTAAAAGCTCCAACCTAAAGTAAGCTACAACTCCCTAGATTCTCTAGCTCCAACTAGAGAGTCTCCAATCCCCTATTTTGTAGGATCCAACCTGAAGGAAGATCCAACTCCCTATATTCTCCAGCTCCAACTGCAAGGAGGCTCCAACCCCCTAGTTTACAGGATCAACCCTAAAGAAACCTCCAACTCCCTAGATTTTCCAACTCCAACTAGAAGGAAGTTCCATCCCCGTACTTTACAGGATCTAACTTCAAGGAAAGATCCAACACCCTAGATTCTCTAGCTCCAACTGGAAGGAGGATCTGAGCCCTTTCCTTTCCCCTACATTCCTCTTGAAAATATAAATGATAGAATCAACCTGTCACTATTACTATCACTAATATTGATACATCATCATCATCATAAAAAATGATTCGACCCGATAACCTCATAAATCTTATGCCAATATCTCCAATAATACCCCCCAAATCATATACCTAAAATCACCAAATTATGCATCAAACCATGTGCCAAAACCCTCCAAGATATGCCTCAAGCATGAGCCCAAAACATACAATACATGCCTCAGACATGTGCCAAAACCTCTAATACATGCCTCAATCATGTGCCAAAAACCTCTAGGATATGCCTCAATCATATACCAAAATATCCAAGATACAAGCCTCAAGACATATAGAAAACATACCTTTCATTTTGTAAAAAGACCTAGTGCATCAAATCTCATATAATCAAACCTTCCTCGACTTCAACATCAATAAGAGGGAATATTTTTCAAAAATATAAGGGCCTCCCATTATTAGTACTAAACAAGCATTGGGGGCCTCACAGGACACCCTATGCTTGACTGGTGGGGGTCACCTCAAATAGGGCTTCCCAAAAATTGTTCTCATATATGCAACTCCAAGAACTCCCTCCTTCACATGACTTCACTATCTCACTTGTTCTAAGAGATCATAAGTTTTCTTTATGATGAAATGCAAGTTTCTTGATGTATGTTTATATCCTTCCAAGTACCTCATTTACTTGTCTTTAGGGTCGACCTATAACCTCTTGTTGCAATTGTTTTTCTCTTTTACTTGATTTTAGGGCTGACTTATAACTTCTTGTTGAAATCATTTTTATCATATTTAATAGGGAATAGATCATCAACTGTGAGGAACCATGTTGTTTTCCACCTACAATTTGAAAGGTCTTGATGAGGAATATCAATCAATAAGCGTTCTTCATACATTTTCAATGTCCTTCATACTCATTTTCTTCAATTTTGGGCTTAATGACCACACCCTCGGGGCTTCCTACCCATATCTTCAGGGATTCTTGACCATACATTGTAAATTTTTTTATTAACAAATAGGTCTTATTGTAGGCTTATCCAAAGTGTCTTCCTGTGAGGGCCATTCCTAGAGCTACACCATAAGGGGACCACTTTGGAAATTCCTTCAAATAAACATATCACTTCAATGAGATTCTAGACCTGCTTCAGGGCTTCTTCTGGGTTTGACATCAATGAAAACCAAATTTACAAAAATATCCCCCTTTGTAATTGATTGCAACAATTGTACTCCCTCTGTCACCACTTCTCCCCATGTCTTCATGATTTTGGTATTTCTCTCCCCGTTTGAAATCAATCGAAAAGGGTAACTCCCCCTGACGATTTATCTCACCATGTATTCTTTTCAAGATGTCATGTGGATAAATGTGATGTTTATTGCATATGCTTCCTTTCTTCTCTTCTCGGGCTTATTTTCCATTAGTAATTTTTGTTATTTTAATCCATTGATGTATATTAAAAGTTTTTATGTCAAGGTTCGTTCATCACATGAATTCAAGTATTCATGGATTGTCATGTCTTCAGTGAGTTGACATCAATGGAATAACCATTCAACAATATCCCATTAACAATATAACTCCACTTGACAGTTTCTCTCCCCCTATCTTGTTGTGCCTCTCACATTTTTCCTTCATGTGACTAGCTAGTTCATCTCGTCAAGATGCTTCGCTTCTGAGTCATATTCTTTAATGAACATTCCTCTTGATGAAAATGAAAACAATTCTTTCGGTAATGCATGTTGAGCTCATGATTTCATCTATTTTCATGTATATTCTCTAGTTCCTTTCAAGTATTATCTTCTAAACCTGTCAAATATCTCATGAATTCATCACTTTCCATATGTCACAAAACTATCCATGACTCTACTACTCAACTGTGCACAATGATGACCCATCTGCCACTTTAGTATTATGAAGACTTATCCAAATCTGCTAATGATCACAACATATTCCTTATTCTCAATTTGAATCAAATATGTCCACTAGTTTTCTCTATCTTCAAATCAAACTCTACAAGTTTTCAACAAGAACAAATTGTCAAATCTGTAATTAATATATCCCTACTTGAATACATGTTTGAATTCCTCTATACGATCTTGAATCTCTTCCCCAAAAGTATTCCAATCATAGTCCTCGTAACTATCAATTGATCTCTTCATACCTGCATGGGGATGTGTTTCAAAAACTACTCCTTAATAAGCCAATCTGCCATGAGACATTTTGTACCTCTGCCATCAAATCATTCAAAACATTCCTTCCCAGAATATGAAAAAACTTCATATTGCCAAAAATATAGTTCTCCAATATGTAATAGTTGTTCCTTAGACTCCCCCTCTTCAATATTCACATTACTAGGAGTCTTTAAGCCATATTGCTAAGAAATATATATAAACCTACCCTATTGTAGGATCATCCTTTTGAATATTTACATCTTCCTTTTTTTCTTGTAGATCCTTCATGATTTCATAATTTTGTAATTCCTGGGAGTATGATCTAAGGGAGTTCTTCATTAATCTATTCTTCTTGTTTTTGTGTTCTTCTCCAAACCTTCTTGTATCTAATATTAATGTTTTCTTTCAAGGAAGACTCCATCATGGTTCTACAATCATGAGTTGTGTTTCCATAGTTATGGCATTTGTAAAATTCAATATTGTAGGGGGGCACATTAAAATCTCTTTCTTGAGCATTTATTCCATACACTCTGCAATCTACAACTTTATGTCCAAAGTTATTACAAATAAAAAATTAACCAGGAAATAAACTTTGATACCTGAAAGCAAGTGATCATCTTTGTGATGTATTCCTTTCTTAATTCATGCCTTAGTTGATCACAATATTCTCTTTTGTTGTTTCCTTCACAATGATTGAAACTTCTTTGATTCCAGAAGGTAGAAGGTCTTCTAGGAGATACACCTCTTCTTCATTCATTCATCTTTGAGTCTTTCTTATCACGATCCCTTCCTTTGAAAATGTCTGCACAATTATTATCCTTCTCTTCATTCTTCTTTTCTGGCAACCAGTAACACTTCTCTTCAACTTTCTTTATTAGAGGTGTGGGGCTTCCTCTCTCTCCAATTCTCTTGTTGGGATTGCAATTTTCATCTTATTTACATGAGGCCTCATCAATGTATCCAAAACATGATTTATCTAAAGGTGGCCTTTGAAACCTAAGAATTCCTTCTATTAATTGAGAGCTCATCAAGCTCTTGTTGAGCTTATCAACATCAACTCGTAATGAGACAACTTCTTCTTCAAAATTCTACTATCTTCTAATTTCTTCATCATTTGGATCTTCATTACTTCTTTCACTCTCTTTGATTCTTCAAGTTATTTTTTCAATGAGATGATCTATTCTTCAAATCATCTTCCTTGTTGACTAAATTCTTCTTCAAGCTTGTTTAAGTCCTCAAATATTTCCTTAAAATGAATTGTCAAAATATGTTCTCTCTTTCTKCTTCCTTTACCTTAGTTTTTTAGCAAGCAACCTATTCTTCTTCTTTGTCGAGTTATTTTCTCTATMTTTCAATTTCTTCTAGGGAACACAATAATTATTCTTTATGATCTATCATACCATCAAAWATTTCTTCTTCTAGATATGTCTAACATGATAAGCTTATTTCTTATCATTCTTTCTCAACATCTTATCTATCTTGATTAGCATGTTTTGTCTCTATGATTGCAATAAGATATCCATTAGAGTAGAGATTATGTAGCCTATCCTRAAKCTCTTTGGTTTCCCACTTTGACTTTCATTAAATTGTATAATCTATCCAAGATTGAATCCATTGATTTTTTGTTGTTCCTTTTTAATTCCTTYTGGGATGAAGTCTTAAGAGGTTTCTTTGGAGTAGTGTATCTTGAAAAAAMTYAGTTCCAAATAGAAAACCCATGGTCCTGTAAACATAMTTTCATTCTTGAGATCCATATCTCATAATTATGATCATAAAACATTGGCATTGCATTATTAGTGCAATTCATGATCTACCTTCCAGTTGTTATATTATTATACACATTTTACCATTTTTAACCACAACATGTAAACATTAAGTTATCAACAATTTATCACTTATGATTGCATTAAAGATATCATCAACATATAACCATAGATACAAAGTTCACAAGAGTTTTACATGGAAACCCAAATGGGAGAA
This sequence comes from Picea engelmannii, assembly GCA_009831015.1. Lineage (NCBI taxonomy): Eukaryota > Viridiplantae > Streptophyta > Pinopsida > Pinales > Pinaceae > Picea > Picea engelmannii. The sequence goes on along the minus strand of ML786598.1, from coordinate 341,778 downwards.
AAACACATAATGCTTTTTAATATGTGTCTTGAATATTACATCCATGGAAAGAACCAACTTCCAATATTCTCTAGCACCAAATGGAAGATGCCTACAACCCCCTAGTTTACAAGATCCAATCAGAAGGAAGATAAAACTCCCTATATTCTCCAACTCCATGGGAAGGACACTCCAACCCCCTAGTCTACAATCTCCAACCTGAAGGAAGTTCCAACTCCCTAGATTCTTCATCTCCAACTAGAAGGGGGCTCCAACCCGTAGTTTACAGGCTCCTTCCTAAAGGAATATCCAACTCCCTATATTCTCCAGCTCCAACTGGAAGGAGGATCCAAACCCATAGTTTACATGATACAACATGAAGGAATCTCCAACTTCTTATATTCTCTAGCTCCAACTAGAAGGAGGTGCCAACCCCCTTTCATTTCCCCTTCCTTCCTCCCAGAAATGTAAAAGTGATAATCAACATGTCATTGTTATTGTCACTAATACAGATACATCATCAACATCAAAACATATTCAACCCAATAACCACATAAATATCATGCCAATATGTCCAATAATATCCCCCAAATCATATACCCAAAATCATAAAATTATGCATCAAACCATGTGCCAAAAACCTCCAATATATACATCAAGCATGTGCCAAAAAAATCCAATACATGCCTCAATGATATGCCAAAAAATCCAATACATGCCACAAGCATGTTCCAAAAACGTCCAAGATATGCCTCAAGAATATACCAAAATATCCAAGATACAAGCCTCAAGACATATAGAAAACATATCTTTCATTCCGTAAAAAAACCTAGTGCATCAGATATCAGATCATCAACCCTTCCTCGTCTACATCATCAACAATAGGGCGTCTTCTTCATAAATTTTCCTCAACCTCGAATTACTTGAATTGGAAATGAGTGATTCCTTATGTGAAAAGTATTGAAAAACCAATTGGGGCCTCATGGGAAACCCTATTCTTGACCCATGGGGGTCACCATAGATAGGTTTTCTAGAAAACCCTTCTCATATCTGCAACTCCAATAACTCCCTCCTTTGCATGACTTCTCTATGTCACTTGTGCTAAGAGATCATAAATTTTATTTATGTTGAAATGAGAGGTTATTTATGTGTATTTATATCCTTCCAAGTACCTCCTTTACTTGTCTTTAGGGTCAACCTATAACTTATTGTTGCAACCATTTTTCTCTTTTAGTTGATTTTAAGGTCAACTTATAACTTCTTGTTGCAACCATTTTTCTCATATTTAAGAGCGAATATCTCCTCAACCATGAGGAACCATGTGGCATGACACCTATTGTTTGAAACATATTGAAGAGGAATATCAATCCATACGGGTCTTTCATGCATTTGCAATGTCCTTCATATTGGTTTTCATCAATAAAATTTGGGCTTCATGACAACACCTCTAGGGATTCCTTGCCATATATTCAGGGCTTCTTGACCATACATTATAAACTATTTTCTTAAAAATTGGGGCTTCTTGTAGGATTCTTCAAAGTGTCTTCCTGTGAGGACAATTCTTAGAGATACGCTATAAGGGGACCACTTTGGATATTCCTTCAAATAAAACTATCACATATAGGGTCTTCTCATCCTACTTTGGGGATTCTTCTAGGGTTGACATCAATGACAACCAAATTTCCAACAATGAATATGGATCTCGATGTGTTTGGTCCGATGTCATTGCACTAGGTCTGTTAAGCCCTAATATTGGCTCATTACCGATTAATTGGGGCATATTACATTAGTAATGTTATTTTATTTACGTCGGCTTTATTCCATTAGTTGTAATTATACCTCCTAGTCTTCTATATATACCAAGGAGACATTTTCATTTGGAATCATCTTGTAGTTGAACATTTATGTGGATTAAAAGGAGGTTTCCCCCTCGAAGAGGCTTATTTTCTGAAATTATCTCTTTTTCAAGGCGTTGAGTACTTATTCTTAGGTTTTTCTATGCTATATTGATATTTGGTTCTTAACATATGGTATCAAAGCTCAAGGTCTTGGGGTTTCACTGCTACATCTGAGACACCTTGGAATTTTCGCTATAAATTTCTTTATACAATGTTTCAAAAAGAACGTATTGGAGGATATTTAGTAAACGGATCAAGGTACGTTGGGTTAAAATTTCAGCTCATGATGCCTTATACTTTCGGAGATACAACCTATGCAATATAGGGTTATGGAATCATCCTGAACTGAGTCATTGCGGAATTTTCGCTATAAAAAAAATGTTGTAACGTTTCGAACCCTAAAATCTAGAGGATATTCATAGACATTAGTAAGGTATCTGTGTTAAAACGTTCAGCTTTTGGGTCATCTTAAATTTGTAGATACACCCTGTGGAAGATAGGCTATCTGACTAGTCCTATTGACTAGTGACAATAAGGTGTTCCAGGTAAAATAATCATAACTACTTCCTAGAGTATCCAAATTGAGTGAGACTGGTTTCAATGGATAGTTGACAGTATTTCATATTTCTGGTATGAGTTTCAGAATTTTATATCAATTATTTTGTGTGGGGCATGCTATACAAGTGAGATCTCCTGGAAAGGCCAAAAATCAACAAGTTGTGGGGAAGTTATCATAAATTCCACTTGGCACGTCCAATTTTGATCAGACCTATGGAATTGCAGAGAAGAAATATCAGATAACTACATAAAAGAAATTTCCATACCCAGAAGGGATGAAACTTGGGAGATACAACAAAAGAAAGATTGTCTAGCAGAACCACCTCAAAATCAAGGTTCAAAAGTGATACTTGGCCAACATGCCACCCAAAAAGGGAACTTCTACACCAAACAACCCTCCAGACACTCCTACTTGGACTCTTGATGAAGGTGAAGAAATGTGTAGGGACATAAATGATTTACAAAAGAAGATATTAACAAAAGATGAACTATAAGATATGGAAGCTAAGTTGGAGGCAAAGATGGATGGTTTAAATGAGGAGATCATGGAAGTATTGAAAAATTATGTAACAGAGAAGACACCTGGAAGTGAAAATGCATCCCATAAAATTCATGATTTGGACACAAGGAAGGTTAATCAAGAATGGAGAAACTCCAACTTTGGGTTGAAGACCAACCACGTTCCTAAGATCGATATGAGGAAGTTTGATGGCAAGGACCCAATCACATGGATACTTCATATGGAGAAATTCTTTGATTTATATAATGTGCCACATACACAAAAGGTATGAATTGCTTTTTTATATTTAGAACCCAATCAATTTGTATGGTATCGATGGATTTTTTCTCGCAAATCAATCGTCACTTGGATAATTTTCATGAAAAAAATGATAGCACACTATGAGGATACAAGGAGCAATACTTTCTTTAGCCAATTGATAAATCTCAAGAAAAAGGGTTCAGTTACCGAGCACATTAAGAACTTCCAAATATTGAATATAAAGGTAACATATATTCCAGATGAGAACTTGATTGATGTATTCATAGAAACTTTAAAGGATAACATTCAACATGAGGTTGGCCTTTGGGAACCCAAATCATTGGAGAATGCATTTAAGGTGGCAAGAAATGTTGAAAGTAAAAATATGGCTATGGCTACTAGAAGGACCAATCCTAACATCTATAGAGAGAACAATGCTCCTTCTTCTAAAACACCTCAACCTACAAGGTTGACACCTCAACAATTGGAGGAAAGAAAAGCAAAAGGTTTATGCTTTAATTGTGACAGCAAGTACAGTAAGGGACATAAGTGTGGTGAGAAGAAATTATTCTACATATATTGTGAAGAAGAACAAGAACAAGAACAAGAACCATCTCAAGATGAAAAAGTAGAAGCAATTTCATCTGAAGAGTTGACTCCCATGATATCATGTAATGCATTGGTTGGAATTATCAATCCTCAAACCCTCAAGATTGAAGGATACATCAAAAATAAAAAGGTAACCGTCCTAATTGATTCTGGAAGTACTCATAATTTCATTCACTATAAATTAGACAAAGCTCTTAGTTGCTTTGTATATCCAGTGCCATAGTTTCAAGTAATGATTGTAGATGGAGGAACTATCAATTGCTCAGGAAAATGCAATAATATCAATCTTACTATGGGGGAATGTGTAATGAATAGTCCAATGATTGTTATACCCATGGGTGGTGCAGATGTTGTACTAGGAATCCAATGGTTACAATCATCAGGAACAATGGCTTTTAATTTTCAAGAACTTTTCATGAAATTTTCATTGGAAGGAAAAGAAATTG
>ML786598.1:260383-334745 GCA_009831015.1 Picea engelmannii | reverse complement strand
TTATGGAACTCTATGGATACCACCCTCCTTCCATCACTTCTTCTCTAAAAGAAAAATCTAAGGTTCAAGAAATGGAAGATCACATTGAGCATCAACAACAAGTTCTCCAAATCTTAAAGGACAACCTGACCATGGCACAGAATCACATGAAACAACAAGCAGATCAACATCATACTGAAAGAAGTTTTGAAGTAGGGCATTTGGTGTTTTTAAGACTACAACCATACAAACAGATGTCCCTCAATCAAGCCAAGAAGGATAATAAACTATCACCAAAGTACTATGGCCCTTATAAGGTGTTGCAAAAGATTGGTACCATGGCATACAAATTGGAGTTGCCTGCATCTTCACGAGTACACCCAATTTTCCATGTTTCATGCTTAAAGAAGGTTATAGGTGACAAGATCCCAATTCAAAATATATTGCCAGAACTTGACGAGGAAGGGAAAATCATATTGGATCCTGAAGCCATCACTGACACAAGAATTTGCCAGCTGAGGAATAGATCCATTTCAGAGTATCTCATTAAATGGAGGAAACTATCGGCTGAAGATTCCACTTGGAAATATGAGTCTTTTATACAGAAGCATCCGGAGTTACTCAAGCGTTGCGGACAACACTTGTCTCAAGGGGAGGGGAACGTTAAGCCATAATATTGGCTCATTACCCCTTAATTGGGGCATATTACATTTGTAATGTTATTTTATTTGTGTCAGTTGTATTCCATTAGTTGTAATTATACCTCCTAGTCTCCTATATATACCAAGGAAACATTTTCATTTGGAATCATCTTGTACTTGAAAATTTATGTGGGGTAAAAGGAGGTTGCCCCCTCGAAGAGTCTTATAATCTGAAATTATCTCTTTTTTAAGGTGTTGAGTACTTATTCAGAGGTTTTTCTATGCTATATTGATATTTGGTTCTTAACAAGGTCTCTGCAAAACTTGAGAGTACTCTGATTGTTTAACTAACTTACATTCTGATGATGAAAATGGATTCCAAGCTCGGTGAGGAAGTTTTGAAGCCAAAGTGTCTGAATAGTGGTATTGACCACTCCTCTGTACTTGAACTCTACTGATGATAGAGCAATAGCTGACTACTTTTTGCTCGACCAATAGATGGTATTGGAACCCAAACTAAGCATGTACATATTTGTTGAATTGCAATATGTGATCTCTTCATCCCTTTCAGAATCGGTGAATCCCATGAAATCCAATTTAAAACTTGTTATATAGTGGATCCCAATGGAAAGGTCCAATCATATGGAGTCCATATTTTATATGGGAGAAAAGGTCTCATCATAGTCTATCAGGTGGATATGTTGAAATATTTTGGAAACCATTCTTTCCTTATACCTTCTTGCATAATCATTTGTTGCCTTGTTTGTCCCGTAGACACATATGCATCTAAAAATATTCCTATATGAAGGAAGTAGAAATAGATCCCAAGTCTGGTTCTCGAGGAGAGTGTTATACTCCTCCTACATGGAAACTTCCTAAAAGGGATTCCCTACAACCTCTACATAGGTTTGTGGGTTTGAATATAGAATCATATAGGAATGCATGGACATCATTGGTCTGCTAGTTGTGAGTGCATGAGGAGGATCATCAAACTCTAACTTCAACCTCCTCTAATATGCTGGATCACCACAATATCTCTTTCTTCCTTTAGGGTGGTATAAGCCCACTTAGGCATCTATGGTGGCTCAACGTTTTCATTCTCATCATCGAAATGCTCATCATATTTTGAATAAAATTAGGAGATTAGATATGAACAATGATTTTAGTGAGTGGACTCATCATCATTGGTGTCAGGTGAAGGAAGTGGTAGAGAAGTATCTTCATGTGGCTATGACGGGGCATGAAACATGTTTTCCTCAAATTGAACACTATGCTCAATGATGAGCCTATCAATAGATGGATTAAGAAACTTGTAGCCCATCACACCATATGGATATCCAAACAATGTGAATGCAGTAATCTATGTATCTATTACTTTCCTCTTTTCATAGGGTATGCAGGCCCATGTACGTGATCCAAATATTAAAAAGTGGGTGACTTCCAATTTTTTTCTAATCCATGCCTCAATGGGAGTCTGGTCCTTGAAATATCTATGAGGAAATATGTTGTAATTTTGTTAGAATAGTTAATTTACTTAGCTAAAATATTTGGTATTAGATATCTTTCATGAAACATGTAAGTGGCCATCTCCTTAATGGATATGTTCTTTCTCTTCACTACTCTATTTTTTTGCGGAGTCTAAGGTATTGTGTGTTGTAGTTGTATACCTTCCTCTAAACAAAGATGTTGGACATCTTGATTCACATATTCCCCCCCCCGTTGTCTGTGCAAAGGATTTTTATATTTCTCCCAGAATGATTCTCTGCATGTGCTTTGAAATATTTGAGATGCTCAAAAACCTCTAACTTCTTCCTGAAAAAATACACGCAAGTGTATCGTGAGAAATCATCAGTAAATGTAAGCACATACCTTACTTTACAAATGGATGGATGAGGATAGTGTCCCATCATATCATTGTGGGTGAGCTCCAAAGGAGAGGAGGACCTCCAGGCCTTCCCTTTCTCAAACTTATCTTGTGGATGTTTGCCAAGACCTCATCCTTGAAAAACTCCTTTTCAAAAGTCTATGTTGGGCGAGTTGATGACCATATCATGTTTACATAGTTGTTGCATGTATTTGAAGTTCATATGGCCAAATACCTTGTTCCATAATCTGCTAGTATCATCAGCATGCGTCAGTAGTAAAGCATAAACATATTTAGCAATGAATTTACTAAAAGTATACAAAGAATATTGGTGTCTTACCTCACCAACAACAATCGTGGAGTTATCATGAATATAAAATATGGTTAGGGAATTAGGTGTGAACTCCACACTTTTTCATGTACCATAATGTGTAATATGATAAATTGAGAGTATATTAATATATATTTTTGTAGCATGCAAGACATTCTCAAAAATTTTGTGTGTGAATTCTACTCTCCCTTGGCCAATGACCCCAACTGGGGTATCATCTTCCATGAGGATGGGAGGACTCATGCATGAAAAAATGGAAGATAAAAAATTATTTGTTGCTTCCGTATGGAGGGATGTTCCTGAACCTAAGATCCATGTATATAGGGAGAAGAGTTAATGGAAATCAGTGCATGAGAGTTACCTCATTTTGTTTTATCTTCTGACTTCTTCTTGGAAGATTCGGGAATGTGATCCCCCGAGGTTGTTCTTTTAAAGAATTTGTGCCATCTAGTCAATATGTTTCTTCATGGACGTGAACTCTGGATGATAACCATGGTTTTATTAACCACATTTGGTATTCCCTTTCTTTCCCTTTCCACCTTTGGAGCCTGAGGAATCATCGAAAGGTTTGGATTACCCTTCCTTCTTTAGCTTTGCATGTGCCTCTCCCTTGCCTTTTTTCTTGGAGTTTGAATTGCAAGTGTTGTTGCTTTCATGCAAATCAAGTGAATGTGCATTGGGTCCCTTGATTATCCTCATTTTCATGAGATTATATTTCTCATGCGTGAGGGCTTCATTAAACTAATCCAATTTCATTATTTTCCAGGAAACTCTTGAAGTGAATCTATTTGTATGAAATGATGAGATGAAAACAATGTCATCTAGACCAAGTTTTTCTAAAATAGAAATTATTAACTGAATGTGTTGAGTAGATTTTTTTATTCCACATCCATTTATTTGAAGGAGGATAAACTTGAATTTCGTAAAGAATTCCCCGATGTTGTCAAAATTCCTTGGATCTAAGGAATTTAGCTTGACCTCGAGCATATAGCCTCCCATTTTGTCATGTTTTCCAAAGAGATCCTCCAAATTTGTCCAAATATTATTTGGTGTGGTACAAGCTTCAATTTGAAGTGGAAGATCAGGGGACATAGAAACACACAGGAGGTCATAATCCTCATCCATGCGGTTGAGATACATGTTCTTCTCGATAGCATAGGTTCGCTCAACCTATGTAGCCATGGTAATCTTGTACAAGCCTCTACATCTTATTTGAAGTAGAAGTTTTAGCTTCCACTTGAAGTAGTTATGAGGAATGAGAAGTATTGTCAGTGAATAATCCATATTTTCTAACGGCTTCTCCATTCTATACCTACAAATAAGAAACATGTGCGCTTTTCTCCTAGAAATATCTGGACTTTGATACCATGTAGAATTGTGGTGAAACCTACACACATAATATAGCTAACAAAAATTCATACAAAGCTGGAAAATTCATAGAATGAGAGAAGAGATGATTGAAAATAATAAAGAATTTTATTCATTGTATGAGAGAATGATTAAAATAAACATGATATACTCGACATGGCTTAGTAAATTTGCCATAGTAGTGATCTAGGGATATCTAGACCCTCATTGACAGAAACCAAAGTAATCTTCCACATATTCCTAGTTAATTGATCCATGCAATCATGTTAACCGAGTCACATGTGTGCAAGTAAGAGAAACACATGCAATTTCTAGTGATAAAACCGAGGTTTACATGCATGAGTGACTTCCACTAGTCTAACTAAGTGTAATTAACTATGAACTAAAGAGGAGTGCCCTATTTTGTAGGGGAATATTCTCTAGAGAGAATATTCTCATTTAAGGTGAGTGTGTAATATCTCCAAAAGGAACTCACATCACCTTTTTCCCCACCTAATGTCTACCATATTCAAGGTTAGGAGAAGCACCAATGAACAAATACAACGAAGAAGTCATATTTTGGATATTTGGCACTACAGGTTGGTTGAAAGATAGCCAAATTTGTTAAGGATATTCACACTTAGCTATCCTTACAAAAAAAATTCTAAAACGATATGCGAGGAAGTTTGACTCCCTATGTCAATATTTTTCCTTACCTTCACCACTGCAATCTTGTCCTTAGGACCCCTAGTCCATCGAAAATCTGGGCACAATCCAGAGATGAATTCTAATGGTCATCCCACTAGATGTGGCCCTAGTTCACTCAGCTAAGACAAATATTGATCTTATGTAGGTCCCTACTTCTAATATTCATGGTTTTGTTACTACCATACTCCACAAGCTCGGAGGGAGAATCAACTATGCCTTTAATTTAACTAGGAAGTCTTAAGTCATGTGAATACCAAATCCTAGTTGCGGAAATAATTATGTGCACGAGAGGATGTTGAAGCTTCCCAAGAGGAACTCCAAACCCTCCATCTTTCTTTGGTCACCATTCAAAAGGATACCAAGGCCCAACATGAGGCTACTTTGGCTAGTAACACAAATCTATTCAATATAGTAGAAGAATAATATTCATGGGTTTATCCTCCCAAGCAGGTAGAGAAAGACATTCCAACACCACATAAAATATAAGCAGTCACTTTTTGTGTTCGGGTCTTGGAATCATAGAATAAAATAGTCTCCACGTGGATTCAATGGAAAACAATAGAGGACACGGAGCTACATAAGAATAGTGTGATGGTCGAAGCAACTATCCAGGATGGCCTGTACAAATTGACATATTTTTGGGTGTGTTCAAATACAATTTCACCTTGTGGAACCATTTACCGAGTCCCCCAGAATTGAGTTTTATTGATGACATAGTTTGTGTGGGAGAAGCTAAGGTTTCCCAACAAAAGAGAAAATTTGCTTCTATACCTCCATTCGAGTGCCAAGCTACAATGACTGCTATCACAACCAAGACTAAGGATATTACTATGACAAGGGTGGAGGAGAAAATAATTTTTGAGTTAGAAACTAATGCAATCAATAAGGCCCTAATCAGTTGATGGCCACACAACTTGTCGATACATGTATGATCAAGAATATGGAGAAAATGGACCTAAAATATCCATAGGTTACAATGGCCAATGCAAATACGGGCATTCAACTCAACCAAGAACTTCCTGAAACCCTTAATGAATATGATAATTGATTCAAGGAGTTCCTTTAGGAACTTATGAATATGGTTCCTTTTTGTGGTGTATGTTACTCCATGAGGTGCTTGGATTGAGGACAAGCCAAATAATAGTTGTGGGAACCTGTTGGCACCCAAAGTTTTGGGATATAGATTGTGTGTGCGCACAAATGAATTTATGCATCCATGACAATTTTTCATGTAAAATGACAATTGTGTGGTGAATGACACGAGGTGCATGCACCAGTCCAAGTTTTACTATGCACACCAGTCTGAGTGATACTATGCATGCCATAAATCAATAAGATACCACATGCACACTAGAATAAGAGAGATAATCTTTAGGAAATCTTCCTAAATTATTAATTCAAATAGCATAGGAGAGCATGGAATAGTTCAGGGATGATATAGAAAGTTGGTTAGGACTTCCATGAATCCACAGAAGCTATGTGGACTGCACGTAGGTGGAAAAAGCATGTTAGAATGGTAGTCAAAAAAGTGACTAGAGAAGAACTGTAAGTGACAGAACACCAGAGCATAGAAGAAAATGAAAGGGATCAACGGTGACAGAAAATGAGTTAGATAGTTAGTTTGTTGTTGTTTTCTACTATTATGATCACTTTCATTGTAAGAATTTATTTGTGAGTTTGGTTTTTCATAATAGATGTTGGGTCTGATAGAAAATGCATGGCACCTTGTAATGAATTACTATGAGAATATATAAGAGCATAGGGTTCTCTTTCTAAGAATTGTTAAGTCTCTTGGTCTATCTATATGTCTGGATAAATGAGTATAATAAAAGTTGTAGTTATTCATGTCCTTTGATGAATTGATCATGTGTGAAAGAATGTCTGTGATAATGTTACATATTTTTAATTGTTATCATATTGTAATGGAATGTATGGATGTCATCCTGAATGGATTTCCTTTGTCATTAACCCTTCATCATCGACACAATATGAGATGGTATTTTTTATTCTCATGGTGTCTTGGGTGAGATCTTATTCAGTCTTTGACTAAGTATTGATATGGTTGTGCCTTGGTATTTTTTTTGGTCAACTCTAGATGAACCCTGGGTCATTAAGCCCCCAACATTACAAAGTATGCATGCAAGTGAGCCATTGGTACCTAGATTTTCTGGATATATATTACGTGTGTGCATAAATGAATTTGTGTACGCACTACTATTTTGTGCATAAAATAGTAGTTGCGTAGTGAATGAGATAAGGCATGTGCCCTAGTCCAATTTACACTATGCACCCTAGTTTCACTTCTACTATGCGCACTTGAAATCAAGAAGATATCACATGCAAATTAGAATCAAGAAGATAATCTTCAAGAAATATTCTCGAATGATTAAGTCGGGTTGCACGGGATATCGTGGAATAATTCAGGGATGAGATGGAAAGATGGTGAGGAATACCATGACTCCACAGAGGCTATGTGGACTGCATGCGGGTGGGAGAAGCATGCAGGATTTCCAGTCAATATACTGAGTGTAGAAAAACTAAAAGTGATAGAATGCCAAACCAGAGAAGAAAATAAATGGGAGCAATGATGAAAGAAAAGGAGTTAGCCAGTTTGTCGATTGTTGTTTGCTGTTGTTATGATAACTGCTATTGTAAGAGTGTGTTTGTGACTATATATTTTTGTAATACATGTTGGGTCTGAGTGAAAATGCATGGAACATTGTAATTAACTATTGTGAAAATGTATAACAATGCGGGGAACTATTTCTAAGAATTGTTAAGTCTCTTTGTTTATGTGTGTGACTAGCTAAATGATTATAAGAAAATCTATAGTTATTCTTGTCCTCCTATGCGTTGATCATATTCCCAATGAATGTATGTGATAATGTTACATGTTTTTAATTGTTATCATATTGTAATGGAATGTATCGATGTCAACTTGAATGGATTCCTTGTGTAATTAACAATTCATCATCGACACAAGACTAGATGGTCTTTGTGATTCTCATGGCGTCTCACATGAGACCTTAAATAGTCTTCGAATGAGGATTTATATGCCAATGCCTTGGGGTTTTTGTTGGTCAAATTTGGATGAACCTTGGGTCATCGACCCCCCAACATTAAGAAGGATGCACGCAAGAAATCCAAAAAAAGGTTCGATTTCCAGTAGATATATTTCTATCACAGATTTAGAATGTGGTTCGAGAAGATTGAAGGTTTCAGGCCATGGATGTCATAGTACAAGGGAGATCTAGGAACAGGTGGTTGAATTTATAAAGGTAAAATTCTATCCCATTTCTGACTTCAAAATGGGAAATTTGTATAACAGGAAAAAATATCCTCACGAGCACATTCTCTACTGCGAACGGTGTTGGACTACCAAGAATATTCCTCAGAATTAATGGGTCCACTAGTTCATCCATACTATAGACATGGTTCCAAGAAGTTGGTATATTCAGGAAGAACTCAAGAGATAAAAAGAATATTATGTTCATGTGAGTGTACATTTTTACTTAACGTTCAACTTCATGGAAGAGGCTCCGACCTAAAAGGAGGAACTCATCCGGATTAACAAATCCATCTTCCATTGCTAACTGCAAGAGTCCACACCAAAATTTGTCTTCTCGTATCACTAACCAATGGAAAAATTAAAAGAGTTTGTGCATTGTTGGAAGGTTGAAGTTGATGTGGTTGATGAGGATATCCCAATAGGAATAAATATTAAATAATATGAGGGAGGGAGTGCCATGAAAGGATAAGTAGAAGAGATGGCTATGTCAAATTATGGTCGTCCAATTAAGACAAAAGAGAATAACATTGGTACTAGAGAAGTGGAAAATATGGCTATCATTAGAGACTATTGGGACAAGGAGACTATTATCTAGGTGGTATATATGCTCAAGGAATATGAGCATTTGTTCCATTGGACCTTCTCGGAAATGAAGGGAATCATCGAGTACTTGGGGGATATGAAAGTTCAGCTCAATATAGATGCTAAACTTGTTAAGAGGGGGCCCTACCGCTTGAATCCCAAATATAGAGAGAAAGTGTGCAAGGAGTTAGATTGGATGTTGGATGTTAGGAATATTGTTCCCATGTAGGATTATGATTGGATTAGTCCTATGGTGGTGCAAATAAGCAAAAAAAATGACATTTGAATCAGTGTATACCTATGAAACCTTAATTCCACATGTGTGCATGATCGGTTCCCTACTCCTTTCACCGATGAGGTTTTGGAGAATGTTTGAGGATGGGAGGCCTACTCCTTGACAAATGGATTTTCAAGAGATCATCGGGTATGGATCACGGAGGAATATCAATCCAATACAACGTTTTCAACAAACTGGGGTTCCTTTGCTTATACAAATATGCCTTTTTGACTAAAGAATTCACCAGCACTATTTTCCAATATCATGGACATAGCCTTTAAAGAATTCATCCATAAGTTCTTTGAAGTTTACTTTGATGACTGGACGATATATATCATGTTAAAAGAGCACATGTGATCCCTCTTCTTGATGTTAGATAGATGTTTCCAACTCCATATTTTACTAAATTTAAAGAAGTGGATCTTATGTACACCATTTGGGACATTGTTAGGGCATGTTTTTTTGAAGGATCGATTGTTAGTCGACCAAGACAAAATTCCTACCATACCATACATGGTGGCCCCCACTTCGGTCTGAGGGTTGCGCGCCACATTGGTTCAAACTAGATATTACCAATAGTTTATTCAAAGCTATGCCAATATTTCTTTCCCGATAGAAAAGTTGTTGCGAAAAGACACCAAGTACAGCTAGAAAAAAGAATACTAGGTAGCCTTGGATACCCTAAAGGAGAATTTGTTCACTGCAGTGATTTTTGTCTTCCTCAACTGGTCCAAAATATTTCATGTTCATGTAGATTATTCTTCCATTATGTTAGGCATAGTTCTTGTGCAGTTGGGTGAAGGGAATATTGATGATCTAGTGTACTTTACTAGTTGCAAACTGTCTGATTCTGAAAAGAACTATACAATGACTAAGAGTGAGGGCCACACCATAGTATATGCCTTGCATAAATTCTAACACTAATTATTGCAGACTCATTTTAAATTCTTTATTGACCATTCAACACTAAAATATCTAGTAAACAAACATGTGTTGGGCTGGCATATATGCCACTGGCTATTTCTCTTCCAGGAGTTCAAGTTCAAGGTGCTTGTCAATCTAGGGAAAAATAATGTCAGATTGGATCATTTGCCAAGGATTGAGTCTAGAGAAGTTGGTAGGAGCCTCAAGGATGAACTCCCTAGTGCGCAACTATTTCGAACAAAGCCAATTTCTGATAAACTAGTCAAGATCATTGAATTTATCAGTTTCGAACATGCCCTCACGGGGTACACTCAGGCCCAGTTTCAACAACTAGTGACCCACAATGCTGATTATCAATTAATTACTGGACAATTGTACAAACTGGGTGTTGATAGTATTTTGCATCAATGTGTCTTAGATCATGAATGGGACCCCATTTTGTATCAATTACATGAGGGTATCGTAGGAGGTCACAACATTGATAAGGCTATGATGCCCTCACATTTTGTTGATTCCAACGAGTATTGTAAGTGGTGTGACATTTTTCAGTGCATCGGGAAGTTGTGCCCAAGAGATGAGATACCTTTGTTTCTCATTACAAAATTGGAATTGTTTGTGGGCCATTGATTTTATGGAAACCATAAGTCCTCCTATGTGCAAGACAAGTTTTATCTATGTCATCACAACCACTAATTATTTGACCAGATGGATTGAAGTCACGTTGTCAAGGATTGTACTGCAGAAACTATGGTGTGGTTCATATTCGAGAATGTGATTACTAGGTTTGGTTTCCCAAAGGTACTGATGAGTGATCAATGATTGCACTATCTGAAAAGGACCATTCAGGAAATAACTGAGAATTTCATGATCAACCACCAAAAAAATCACTCTCTATCACCCACAAGTTAATGGTATGGTTGAAGATTTCAATAAGATTTTAGAGCATGCTTTAACAAAAGTTTGTACTGTGTAGCATGATGATTGGGATCAATATATCCCCATAGTTTTTTTTGCATATCAAACAAGTTGTAAATGGATAATGAAGCATACACCCTTTTGGTTGGTTTACGGAAAAGAATAAGTCATGTTTCTTAAGTTTATTGTCCTCGGCCTCTGCATTGTTATAGCTACAAACATGACAAATGCATAGTCACTTCAATAAAGATTGGATGAACTCATGGAACTGGAAGAGGATCATTTGATGGAGAGATTCATCCAGGTGGTCGAGAAGCAAAGAGAAAAGGCATGGAACGATCACAACATCTGCCAAAAAATTATTCATCTAGGCTTCTTAGTGCTATTGTATGAGAGAACATATTTACAACACCCTCATAGGTTATGTATTATTTGGTTGGGTCCTTTTCTCTTGGTCTAGATTAGTGAATCCGACACAACCAAGAGGGAAATGTTGCAGGGACAACCTCTCAAGGGACTTGTCAATGGAAGTAGGTTGAAGGTGTACTATGGCCCGCAGGGATCACCTCTCATTTAACAACATTTATCCATATTGAAGCTTGGAGTTGGCAGCACGAAACATGATCCATCCACACAAACAGACTGTATAGATTGGCATCTTTGTAGATCCTCCATATTTCTAATTTTGGGCGAAGTTATGACTCATGTACAAGGTATTAGCTCTGACGGGGGACTAACACGAGACTGGGTTGAGCTACCTTGCACTACACCATAGTGAAAGGTCAAGCAATCTAGTTTCTACCAGATCACACACGTCCCATGTACAAAATCAGTTATCATGCCACATTCCAAAAGGCATGTCGCTAGTATAGTGGATCGGTACTTTTATCTACTTTCATATGGGAAGTAGTCGCGGGTCCATAGTTATTCTCTAGTTGTCCACATCGGTTGGTCCCTTGTCTCATTTCAGAGTGAAATTTTGGCCATCACCTACTCCATATAATCACACCCCACCTATAGATCTGTTAGAGAGATCCTCCATGCCCCATTCTCTCTATTCCCCTTCACTTGCTACATAAGAAGTCCCTAGTGTGTTCTCAATAGGAGTTTTAATATTCACATACATTATATTCTCTCGGCCAAGTTTTTATTCCATGGCCCATCTCAATAGAACATCAGGGGTGTGTAATTCTCAGTCTATAGGTATCCAAAGGTCCAACACTCCATTTCTTGCGACGATTGATAATTTGAAAAAAAACGCTCAGTAGGGATCCCAACCCCTTATTTACCAACACGATACATTATACCACCATATTGTTCCATGAATTTTTCTTTGAAGTTACGGTGGTACTCCAAATCTTTGAGATAAGAATTAATGTGCTTGTTGCCATGCATATTCACTTTTGCTAATGAGGGTATCCCAATGCAGCGAGTTACCCTCTCCACCAGGTTTGGAAGTTTGTGTCTTCCATCCCCTATAGATAGCTCAATGAAACGGGAAGATGACAATGGTCTCCATTGATGGAGTACTTACTCTGGGTCAACTTTTCAAAGGTCCCCGAGCAACTTGGCCAAGTTCTAGTTGTAGAGATTGGTTTAGTTAGGGGGTTAATTTCTAGATGGTGTGCTTCAAAAATATCTCTCACTCACAACTCAAGAAACCCTCGAAGATATAGAGTTTGAGCATCTTAAGAAATTAGGCCCAAAGCAATTGTTTACATTCAGGACTGCTCGACTCATTTAAAGACCTGTATCCGACTACAACTACAGCCTTAATTGATTATTTTCTCTTACACAAACCCTACTCCAACCATAGCTTGGTTTGATGCTTTGGTCATACAATGTCAATGATTTTCTCTTACTCAATTCCAACATCAGTTACTTCATGAGGCCATCGGCTCAAGGAACAGAAAAATAATAGTGGTGGGGACTTGTTGGCACCCAAAGTTTTGGGATAGATATTATGCATGCACTCAAACAAATTTTTGTGTGAAAACCAATACCTGCATAGTTAATGACATGAGGCACACATGCTAGTCCAAGTTTTACTATGTGTTCCAATCTGACTTCTACTATGTGCACCATAAATCAAGAAGATACAACATGCACACCAGAATCGAGAAGAGAATATTCGAGAAATCTTCCCGACTGATTAAGTCAGGAAGCATGAGATCTCGTGGAATAGTTAAGGGATGAGCGAGAAATTTGGTTTGGAGTGCCACGATTACACGAAGGCTACATGGACTAAATGCAGATGGCATAAGCATGCAAGACTACAATTCAAAAGAACGAGTGGATCATAGCTAAAAGTGATATAATACAAGAGCAAAGAAGAAAACAAAATGGAGCAACGATGACATAAAAGGAGTTAGCCAATTAGTTGGTTGTTGGTTGTTGTTGTTATGATCACTACTATTGTAAGAGTCTCTTTGTGAGTCTATTTTTTTGTAATACATGATGGGTCTAAGATAAAACACATGATGTGTTGTAATGAACTACTGTGAGAATTTACAAGAGCATGGGACCTTGTTTCTAAGAATTGTTAAGTCTCTTTTTCTATGTATGCAACCGGCTAAATGAACATAATAGAATCTGTAGTTATTCCTATCCTCTGATGCATTGATCATGTGTCCAATGAATGTATGTGATTATTTTACATGTTATTAATTGTTATCATATTGTAATGGATGTATGGATGCCATACCGAATGGATTCCCTGTGTAATTATTCCTTCATCACCGAAAAAAGACTATATGGTACATGTGATTCTCATGGCGTCTCGAGTGAGACATTTTCCAGTCTTCGATTGAGGATTGATATGCCGAAGCCCTGGGTTTTTTTTTGGTCAACTATGGACAAACCTAGGGTCATCAACCCCCAAGTTTTAGGGATGATGCACACAAGCGAGCCAAAAACAACCTTTCTTGACTCCTACGTTATGGTCAATTTCTTCCAACAAGCCCTCGAAGTTCCTAAACTTGGCAATAAATTTCTCATATAGCCTTACTTCGATAGCTCTTAACTCGAAATGGACTATAAGGTCTTCTAACCTATTCCAAAGGTTAGTCCTAGGTACAATATCAAAATATTTTCTAAAATCAACGAAACAATAAAGTATATCAGTTTTATCATTACGAGACTCCTCTGTAATGATCCTAAATGTAACAAAGTGGTCGACAATTTAATGGTAGCCTCTGAATGTAGCCTAGTCTTTATCTCTTTCTCCATTTCTTTCTAGCCATGTAATGATTTTTTTTCCAATACACTTTTGTATAGCTTAGCTAAAATGGGGCTAATCATAATGGTCCTATAATTAGAGGAATTTTTTTTATCCCCACTTTTAAAATAGGTACAATGAGGCTTTCAGTCCAAGGTTTTGGGAAACCTTGTTGGGTAGCTAAATTGAAGAGCTTATGTATTTGAGGGATGAGGATAGGTCTTCCAATTTTTAATATTTCATCTTGGTAACCTTCAATGTTCTTAGATTTTCTTTTTGAGAGCCACTTAATCCCAAAATGAATGACTTATATAGAAAAGAGTTCATCCTTTGTAGAACTATTTGGAATGTTGTCCATGAAATTAGGGGATTTGTAAATAAATACTTTTTAAATAGAAATTACAATCCTTCAAGTGAATCCTATTATTTTCTTTAGTTTTATGCGTTAGAATTTTCCTCCAGAGTTTCTTAGGATCTATCTTAAATATGTGCAAAAGCTTCTCTTGCGTTCTATTTATATATAGTCTTCTTTTTTTCTCTTTTTAATTAAGGTTTTGCATCTATTTATCTTAGCATATTTTAATGATGCATTTGAAGCATCCCTAATGGATCTTCTAGCAATTTTACATTCATTATCGTACCAAGGGTTAGTTGTACTGTTTTTCTTTTTACATAGCACCTCAATAGAGAATTTGTTAATGAATGTAAAGATTATTGTTGTAAAATTTTGATAGTCAACTTCAATATTGTTCTTGTACGTTAATGGATTTAAAGAATTATTTTTAAGTCATTTAAGAAAAGATTGACATTTTTTTTTGTCAAAAAGTAAGTGGCTTTGTTTATCAAAGTGATCTTCAATGAATATTTTATGCATGGAAAAGTTTACAGCTAGGTTTAAAGGTGTATGATGGCCATATAAAAGATCAAAGTTTACTATTTGATTGTATATGGAGATATCTAATATAACACTGTCATCATATTGTATATGGAGATATCTAATCAACGACAGCTACCCAACCCATGGATATAAATCATGCTATTAGATTTTGACCACTTCTATAAACCATTACAAATTATGAAATCTTGGGAACTACATGGCTAGAATAGCTTAGTACCAAACAAATTTTCAATTAGGTCTTCAGATTTTATTTTCTATCTATGAATTGAAGCAAGGTCCTCATCTAGCCATACAGGATTAGGGTTGGAGGACCATTATTTAAAATAACAACTTGATTAGTTGTAATTCTATCATTAAAGTCTCCTAACAAGAGGACAACCCATTCATTTTCAATATTGTAGATATCTTGCTCTAAGCTCTTGGAGGGAACCAGCTCTTGGAGGGATGGTTCTTATCTAGATTGTTTTTTGTATTAAAAGCAGAGTTAATAGGTGCAAAATAACATATTGTTATTTAAATCTTCTTAGCATTAATATCTAATATCTCCATCCATATGTATTGATTGAGAGGATCTTTCTTATGAAGCCAAATGTGAGGAGAGATCTTCATTTTTATGTAACAAGCTATGCCTCCAACCCCTCCACGAGAGAAATTCTTGTTCCATGTTGACCACAAAACAAATCCTTCTCTATTATGGACCGTCTATTCTTCATGCTCCCAAGTTTCAACCAAGAAAATAATATCAATGTCACTCGAGATCCAACTTAGTATAGGCACTTTACTCCATGGGAAACCACGACAGGTCCAAGAGAGGATCTAGAGTGTCTCAAATGGAATGAGGTCTTCATTGATAAATATTCTGGGCCCTTTTAAGCTTAGAGTTTTGCTAAGTATGTCATGTTTATGGCCATTAGAGCTTACCTTAACCCATATCAACCTATCTTTATGGTCATGAGGCTAGTTGTCTCAATTTGTGATTATTACTTATGAGAGGTGGAATCCACCCCAATATATATTAATATAATATAATTCATATAATATATAATAATATAAATTTAATAATTAAATATATTAAATGTTATATGATAATGATTTACATTGAAAAATATAAAAAAATAATCCTAAGGATTACAAGTAATACATCTTTTATTACCTTTACTTTGAAAAATAAATAAAACAATAATCCCCTTAACATCGAAACACTAGCCTAAGGCCATGTTAAACTCATCTATTTAGTGCAACATAAAATACCAAAATCCATTTTTCATTTAAGTAGCTTTCTTCACTTTATATTTCCACAATGGTTAGCTTTTACAATGATGCTTTACTCGTGAACGCATATATTCACGAGTGTACTGTTTCATCTATCGAAACTATCAATCCGACAAAATCCTGGCCTTTCACATGATTCACAGAAGATTAGCACTACCTCGGGCAGAACATGCAATGGCATGACTACACTAACATACTCTCAACAACATTTTCATATGTGGGCAGCTTCAAGGCAAATCTTGGCTGGCCACTGGAAGTGTATCAACCTTATATATCTTGTAATCCTGCTTCTTCTCGTATATCGGAAGCCCTTCGGAGAAAATGCTACAACCAGGGGAATTCTATGGTTTCTGATATGAAATCTGACTGAAAGAATACTATGCTTTTCAGCTGAAGAAGAAAAGAAGAAGTTGAAGATGTGTAGTAAGTTGCTTTCACTACAGTCCAGCTTGATATCCTGCTGTATGCAGTAGCAATGTTTTGATCTCCTCGGCTGTAACATCTCCCCCCATGGATTGCTGATGTCAATATGAAAAACAACAGAGTTAGACCATTAGCAATTAAAGTTTGTCATAATCAATTGATATATTTCATTACCTTTTCTTGCAAGACATCTAGTGCAAATCCATTGAGGCAGCTTATGACTGCTTGCTTAACATCAAGACCAAGTTCATCCAGAGCTCTGATTGTGGATAGAAGTAAGCCGGGCTTTTCTGAACAAAACATGTTAATGTGTAGGGACTTTCCTTCTCTTGACCTCACCTCCACCTGCATTTCCAGACAGGGGTATTAGAAGGGATTCTCTTTTTCAAGCAATCACTGTTGATTAGATCTTACTTAAAAAAACATACAAAGAAACCAACAATGAGATATAATCAGAGAAAACCCATGCAGCTTGAAAACATAAGAAGATTGAACGGGACCTCTGACATTTCACTGTAATAAAAAATAAAAGAACCATGAAATTTTGCAAAGTAGACATAGTTGATTGGCACTGATCAGTTTTCATTATAACAGGTTATAGAAGATACACAAAATCTTCCAAACAAAGCAAATCCTGATTGACTGTGGTTAGCTTTCAGTGTGAAAGACAAAAACATAGTCATGATGAAATATTCATTGACGATAGCGAAAAGCACATCTAAATTAGAACATCTGAAGTTCATGTTCGGCAGTGAGCAACGTAGGACATTTCTTCTGTCATTTCACCTTCTGTCTTATAAAAGTGTCAATGAATGGAACCCAGGCTGATAGTCTACAGAGATGAAGCAAGCATTTTTCTGAGATGACAAAAGATCGGCCTTGAATGATAGGAGAAATGCAACCTTTCCATTCGGAGTTTCTTCACTGCACCACAGATTTGCACAAGTAAATTCCATACCTCCAACAGACTTCTACATATGACATTCTTGGAGTGGAATTGCAGGACTTTATAGGGTTAAGCAAGAAAAGATGATCATTGACAACTGTATGCCACTGAGTGACAGAAGGCTCTATGGTAGATGCACTGCTTATTTGCTCACAGTTTTGTAATTTTGTGATGTATTTTTGTATTTTCTGTTCAACTTGCAGATGCAATAGGCACCGTCTTGAGGCACTGTACATGTCACATGATGTATTAAAAGTATTATTGGTCCCCATTGTGTCACCCTTGGATATCAGTATAATTTTTTTTTTAATATTTTAAGTTGAAGGAGCAAGAATAATGGTAGTCTTACCCTTGCTGGCTCTACTGTATTAGAAAACGAAGCTTGAAGCTCTCCGTTCAGTCTGCAAGGAAAATCAGCCAGTGTGTCTGCCAAGGGTTTGGAGTTGCAGGACCCAGACATGAGCTCGGTATGGAGATCACCGATACGTTGCAGAAGCTCCTGGAGGTACTCAGCAGCATCTCCCAATATTGAGGACCTGTCCATCTGCTAAAAGGAAATGCCAAACAAGGAAAACTTTTGTGTCAGTTTCCAGTCATGGACCACATCTCAACTATCATTCCAATATAAGACCCATGAAGTTGGCAAATTTCTCCCAAAATATATGTCCAAATTTTGAAAAACGTTTTAATAAAGCCAAACCTACTTTATGTTATTCATCTGCATAACCAACAACCCTCTTGGTTAATTCGAATATAAGACTTGTAAAGATAACAAATTTCCCAAAATACATATGTCCTAGATATTATTAAAAAGGTTAAATATACCGTCTTATTCATCTGCTGAAACAATACCCCTCTTGGGTATTCTATTTTTTTTTCATTTTATTAATTCAAGCACAATAATAGCCTCCAACCATCTCAGAACCTAACAGAAAATCTCAGCCTAATTAGTCCCTAAATCTCAACGGAATCCTTGACAAAAATCAATATCAGTATACCGTGATTCTGACTCCACTCGTATTAATCAATCTGCAAGTGTGAAGTGTCTCTAAGACTAGAATTCTAACAAATTCAACACAGAAAACCAAAACAGGGAAAGAAGTAGGGAGCACAAGGGAAAGGAATAGAGATCACCTTGGAGACCTTGGGCACCACAGAACGGAGCATAAGCAGACGATCGTTGAGCTTCTTTCTCCGTCTCCTCTCTGCCATGAGATTCTTAGCAGGCAGCCCATTCTTCTTCCCTCTACCAGCATTTGCAGCATTAACATACTTATTATTATTACTATCAACAGCAACAACAGAATCAGCCCCCCTTTCACCAACTCCACCGTTTGGCTTCTGATTCCCTCCATTTTTGTGGATTCCAGACTCGATCACATCTCGTCTGTGCAACAAACCCAACTGATCTGAGCCCCCCGGGCCTTCCAGTGTATGAACACTGGTGCTCATAGAACAGCTCAAGTGATGAGAAGCGTTGATGCTTCCACCCACATTACTCAACACAGAATCGCCTGGGCTACTCAGAGAAGAGCCCAAAAGGGCCTCCAGCGTCCCGCCATTGGCATCCATTGTTGCATAAAACCCATCCTCTCCTCCTCCATCCAGCATGGCTCTCAACGAAGAAAAACTCTTATCTAACAGACCAGTCCAAGCCATCTCCATTTCCATAACTTCTCAGCTTACATAACACTTTACAGAGTTGAGGACAGAACTTGATTATATTCTTCTTCAAATGCTACCGGCTCAGTCCTTTACTTCCATGTCTATCGCTGCCTACTATTTGGTGTACTGAATCAGTATTGTATAATTCACAGGTCTGACACGTCCCATGGATGCCGGCGCTCCGAGTCCTTCATAGTGAGATCGTCAGCCGTCTGTCGCACTTCCAGGTTAATCACGATTAGACACCGCGGTTAAAGTTACGCCATGGCGATCTCAACCGATGTTAATGAACTTAACTGGAGTCCGAATTAATATGTACGGAATCCCCTCGTTATGACATGGACGGATTTGTATGCCATGGTACCAGCTGATTCCCGATGACCTTTGCAGAATGAGATTGAGACCTCCCATTGCCCAGGCCCCAAGGAACTGTAAAGGAGTAGAATTGTGTTGCCCAATGCCTCCCCTGCTAATTTGTGCATAATCCAAGTTGTTATTCCCAAGACTTTGCGTGAATTGCGTGAGGAATCGGGAATGCAACACTCACTGAAAATTTTCATGCAATTTGCATTTACGAACTTTTCACGTAAAAACGACGCCGCTCAGGACAGCGGGCACCATGTTGATGAAGATACCTTCGTAACTTTGTCATTGGCAATGTTCCATAGTAATTTTTTTCATCGCTCACTAAAATCAGGACTATTTTTTTATATGTTTTATTAAAATTTTAATTAGAATATAAGTATTTTGTTTGTTGTGGAATAATTGAGGAAAAAAAAAATAAGGATAGGTGGATGATAATATATAATTTTCAAAATATTATAATATTTATGAAATTGAATATTATAGAAAGAAGTGGTGCTTCTTATTAATAAAACTGTTGATTAGTCTAGAGGTGAACACTTTTTTTTGAGTGAGTTTTCTTCATTTTTATGTCACAAAAATTGAAAGAAAAAACTTTTGAAATACAATTTTTTTTTATCATGGCCATGTATTTATTATGTCAATTTGGACTCTCACTAAACCTTTCTAACTTATTAAAAAAAAAGATATAGCAAGTTAACAAAGGTATTCATATTTTTTCATTGCAAATGGATATCTTCCACGTTGATTGGTTACAAGGTGATCATGTTTGTTCCCAACTTTCCTCCTTTTTTCTTTATTGCAAAATTAAAAAGTATATTAGTGCTATAGAGTACCTCTTTCATATGGCTTCATAAAACATTCATTAAAATAAATCATAAATCCTTGACATATATGCAACTTGAAATTGTTTTTACTATATAAATACCTTTTTGTTGTTTTGTGGAACTCAATTTGATAAACCAACAACTAAATTTCCATTGACATGACCATCACATTTATTACCATATTCTTAATCTATTTTTTACACAATTCTCCAAGGGCTCTCAAAGATCTTGACCACACCCAAAATGTAATATGTTTTTGACAAAATATGCCTTTCACAAAGGTGGAATAGAGCTTGAGAAAATACCACATCCTACCAAATATGC
Organism: Picea engelmannii; assembly: GCA_009831015.1. Taxonomy (NCBI): domain Eukaryota; kingdom Viridiplantae; phylum Streptophyta; class Pinopsida; order Pinales; family Pinaceae; genus Picea; species Picea engelmannii. The sequence continues at coordinate 313,953 of ML786598.1, read as the reverse complement.
ATAGATTTTTTAGGAGATGGCTCTCAAAGATCCTGACCACACCCATAATGCAATATGCTTTTGACAAAATATAGAAAATACCACATCCTACCAAATATGCATACATTTTTTAGGAGATGGTTCGGAAGTTGATTTGGGTTCAATAGTTGTGTGGGAAGTTGTGGAGGTGGGTCTCAGTGAATGCATTTATAAATTCTTGAAAAACTAATAAGTTATTTATAAATGTGTCTTTATGTAAAAATGGAAGATGGAAAATGGATGGAAAATGGATGTAAAAATGGATGTAAGGAACATGGACATGCCAATCACAAGGGGGCACTCTTGAAGAGTGGAAAATACTATGTGAATGCATAAAGTGGTATTAGTTTTTTTGAATATCAATAAAATGGAGTTTGAAGACTTTATAATTATGAGTGGGAATTATTTTTAATTATTGATACACGTATTGTGACAAATGAGAAAAAATCTATAAGGACTATCATTAATTAAAAATATGGGTAATTGTTGTAATTCCTTGAATGTACATGTTTTGAACATTTTTTATCAAGCGACCCTCTGGACACCAATGCATATGTGGTAAAAAATTGGAAGTTTAATGTAATTTTATGTAAACATTGCATACCCCTAAATTTAAGTTGTTGATATATAGAACCTTAACCCCTAGTGTGTTTTGTTTTTGAACTCTTAAGAATTCTTATAAAGTACATGGCATGAAGCAAACTTGGGGTGCATAGGTCTTAGAATCTATGATGAGTAGATGGTAATTAAACAACATATTTAGACCAGAATACTTTAGAGTGGCTCATCTCATAAGGGAGTAGGGCTTATCATAACCATCAAAAAATAGCAGAGGCACATCTCTTAAGGAAGTAGGGCCTATCATAAGTATCTAAAAATACTGAAAAAGTGATTTGTGTACCTATACAAGTGTCATGAAATGTTATGGAATACTTTGGACATTTTGAGTACACATTCATTCCAAATTCATGTAATTTGTATCTAGATCCATTTTAATTGAACCAAAGGATTAAAAAGAAATGCAAGATTAAACTTTTGGTGTTAAAAAGTTACAAATTTTGATGAATCTTGAATTAATGTTCATTTATTTTTAAAAATGAATCAAAAATTACATGTATCATGCATCACACAATCACTAGTAACACCAAAGGAATCGGTGGCAATGGATCCCATAACCTCTCATATGAACTATTCCATAGTTATGACACCACATGACTCAGACAATTATGGGATACTCAGACTTCACAGGATACACATGGGATAACTCGAACTTCTCCCGAAGACACAGATCAGTCTCATGGTTTTCCCCACGAGTTTCAGGGTGTGTGACCAGGAAACAATGCAAAGGTCGATCATGGAGGTTTCGGGTTGCGACTACGGATGGAAGAATGGACAAACCTCCAAAAGTGATGGCTTTCCCAGCTATAACTACATGCGTCGAGGTTGACACCTGTCTTCCTGCAGTTGCATGCACTCCACTTAGCATATGTTCCTTTTCTAGGAACTTAGGACAACACTTGGTCAATTGTCCACCTTAGCTTTTTAGGAAATAATAATAAATTATTATCCCCTTTAGAGTTAAGCCCCCTAGCTTAGCCCCTAGGCCCAAACACTTAATATCTTCCCTTACCAAACCTTGTGGAAGATTAGTCCCCCATCACTCTTTCTTCGTGGTCGGTCTACATGCAGCGATGTTTATATTTTATTAATGATTTTTCATAATTACATATACAAAACAGTCTCCTGACCTTAACATCCTAGGCTCTCTGGCCTAATCATCACATAAGTCTCCTAGCTTATTATAACTCGGCTTCGCAGCCTATCCAATATGATTACAATTCATAATTACAACTGGGGCTCTACCAGGGGATATTACAATCCCCTCCCCTTATTTTTGTATTGTCCTCACTGCAACTTGTTTATACATATATAATTCAAAAATTCTTCAAAAAGCTCCAATCTTTAGCTATTGGAAGTCCATTATACACTTGGTGCTCTGCTTTCAAGCACCAATTATGGTGATCCTTCTGTAGGTGAAACTCGATTGCTCTGTTCCATAGGGATGCTTCAGGAAAGCATTCAACTCATTGCTCCTTGTTACATGCTTCAATTAAACCTCACTGAAAGCACCGACTGGTTGTAGATCCACGATGTTCCACCCAACGTTAGATCTCACTGTTGATAACTTGTAGCAGGGCTATGGCTCCACAGACATAAACATTATGCTCCTACACCTATTCATTCGGAAGCAACATTAGAACATATATGAAATGTATATATATGTATATACAGACAATTTTAATAACATTATAACCTATATACAAGATACACAACATACAATGAATATAGAATTGATACTTATCTTTTGATTGAGAAGACATTCCACATCAACATGGTCTAGACCAAGGTACCAAACCCCAACAACACTCCAACCAACTATCTCTCATCCCCCCACATGCCTGTCCAACCTCAGGAGTGTACACCTTCACTGTCACACAGTCCATCGATATCAATTTGTAATGTCCTTGGCCATCACGGGCCGGGTAATGCTACCGACACAACCTTAAAGTTGTCTTTTACTGCTATGATCTGTGACAGTTCCAACCTTAAACTATTGGGCTATGCCACACAGAGATACTTGCCAAAAAACATACACATCCATATAAACATAGAATGACTATTCTACATATATATAACATAATAATGCGGAAATAATAGTAAGCCTACGCATGTAGCATATACAACATACATAGGCAATACTCATCAATTACAACATATGTACCATTACAAAGCATGTAAATGAACATAAAAGCGGTACTTATCTTTTATTAGAAGACCACCAAATGCATGTAGACCTTCCGTGAACCTCCCAACCATAGACGATGTTGCTCATCACGCGTAGCAGTGGGTCACCCCGAAGTTGGGACTAAGCTCCACCGAGGGGAAGGGAATCCTAGACTAGGCTGAGGTTACAGGAAACTGCACAATGCAATCGAAAGGATTCTCTCTAGAAGCCTTCTTACGCCCACTACTCACGGACTCTCATTCCCCACATGTCTGTTCCACCCGAGAGTATACACCTTCACTATCGCACAGTCCATCGATTGCTTCACCTCCCTCTCAGGGTCTCGGCAACAGGAAAGATCAAGAATTCTCAGAGCTCCATAGATGGTGTTGGACTCTCTCTCTAGGAGAAAACCACTTCCCAACAAACTCTCTCACCTGGAGAGAGTTGCTCACAGGCCTGCAAATCTGCCTCTTCAATCCACAACCACCTCTCTCCCCTGGAGAGAGTTGCTCACAGGCTTGACAACCTGCTTCTTCAACTCAGTTCCAACACAGTGAGGGAAACAACACGATTCAGTAAGGAACATATGATGGCAGCAAGCCACACTCAGTCCAGGAACCGCGTGGCCACAATAGCCCACAGTTATGACACCACACGACTCAGACAATTATGGGATACTCAAACTTCACAGGATACACATGGGATAACTCAAACTTCTCCCGGAGACACAGATCAGTCTCACGGTTTTCCCCATAGGTTTCAGGGTGCGTGACCAAGAAACAATGCAAAGGTCGATCATGGAGGTTTAGGGTTGCGACTGCGGATGGAAGAATGGACAACCCCCAAAACTGATGGCTTTCCCAGCTATAACTACATGCGCTGAGGTTGACACTTGTCTTCTTGCAGTCGCATGCACTCCACTTAGCATACGTTCCTTTTCCAGGAACTGAGGACAACACTTGGTCAATTGTTCACCTTAGCCTTTTAGGAAATAATAATAAATTATTATCCACTTTAGAGGTAAGCCCCCTAGCTTAGCCCCTAGTCCCAAACACTTAACCTCCTCCCTTACCCAACCTTGTGGAAGCTTAGTCCCCCATCACTCTTTCTTCGTGGTCAATCTACACGCAGCGATGTTTATATTTTATTAATGATTTTGCATAATTACATATACAAAACAGTCTTCTGGCCTTAACATCCTAGGCTCTCTGGCCTAATTATCACATAAGTCTCCTAGCTTATTATAACTCGGCTTCGCATCCTATCCAATATGTTTACAATTCATAATTACAACTGGAGCTCTACCAGGGGATATTACAATCCCCTCCCCTTATTTTTGCACTGTCCTCACTGCAACTTGTTTATACATATATAATTCAAAAATTCTTCAAAAAGCTCCAAGCTTTAGCTATTGGAAACCCATTATACACCTGGTGCTCTACTTTCAAGCACCAATTATGGTGATCCTTCTTTAGGTGAAACTCGATTTCTCTATTCCATAGGGATGCTTCAGGAAAGCATTCAACTCATTACTCCTTGTTACATGCTTCAATTAAACCTCAATGAAAGCACAGACTAGTTGTAGATCCATGACGTTCCACCCAACGTTAGATCTCACTGTTGATAACTCGTAGCAGGGCTATGGCTCCACAGACATAAACATTATGCTCCTACACCTATTCATTCAGAAGCAACATTAGAACATATATGCAATGTATATATATGTATATACAGGCAATTCTAATAACATTATAACCTGTATACAAGATACACAACATACAATGAATAGAGAATTGATACTTATCTTTTGATTGAGAAGACATTCCACATCAACATGGTCTAGACCAAGGTACCNAATGTATATATATGTATATACAGGCAATTCTAATAACATTATAACCTGTATACAAGATACACAACATACAATGAATAGAGAATTGATACTTATCTTTTGATTGAGAAGACATTCCACATCAACATGGTCTAGACCAAGGTACCAAACCTCAACAACACTCCAACCAACTGTCTCTCATCCCCCCACATGCCTGTCCCACCTCAGGAGGGTACACCTTCACTGTCACACAGTCCATTGATTGCTACACCTTCACTATCACACAGTCCATCGATATCAATTTGTAATATCCTCGGCCATCACGGGCCGGGTAATGCTACCGACACAACCTTAAAGTTATCTTTTACTGCTCTGATCTGTGACAATTCCAACCTTAAACTACTGGGCTATGCCACACAAAGATACTTGCAGAAAAACATACACATCCATATAAACATAGAATGACTATTCTACATATATATAACATAATAATGCGGAAATAATAGTAAGCCTATGCATGTAGCATACACAACATACACAGACAATACTCATCAATTACGACATGTGTACCATTACAAAGCATGTAAATGAACATAAAAGTGGTACTTATCTTTTATTAGACCACCACCAAATGCGTGCAGACCTTCCACGAACCTCCCAACCATAGACGACGTTGCTCATCACGTGTAGCAATGGGTCACCCCGGAGTTGGGACTAAGCTCCACCGAGGGCAAGGGAATCCTAAACTAGGTTGAGGTTACAGGAAACTGCACAATGCAACCAAAAGGATTCTCTCCAGGAGCCTTCTTACGCCCACTACTCACAGACTCTCATTCCCCACATGTTTGTTCCACCCGGGAGTATACATCTTCACTGTCACACAGTCCATCGATTGCTTCACCTCCCTCTCAGGGTCTCAACAATAGGCAAGATCAAGAATTTTCAGAGCTTCGTAGCTGGTGTTGGACTCTTTCTAGGAGAAAACCACTTCCCAACAAACTCTCTCACCTGGAGAGAGTTGCACATAGGCCTAAAAACTTGCCTCTTCAATCCACAACCATCTCTCTCCCCTGGAGAGAGTTGCTCATATGCCTGACAACCTGCTTCTTCAACTCGGTTCCAACACAGTGAGGGAAGCAACACGGTTCAGTAAGGAACATACGATGGCAGCAAGCCACACTCAGTCCAGGAACCACGTGGCCACAACAGCCCACAGTTATGACACCACACGACTCAGAAAATTATGGGATACTCAGACTTCAGAGGATACGCATGGGATAACTCAGACTTTTCTCGGAGACACAGATCAGTCTCACGGTTTTCCCTAGGGGTTTCAGGGTGCGTGACTAGGAAACAATGCAAAGGTCGATCATGGAGGTTTTGGGTTGTGACTACGGATGGAAGAATGGGCAACCCCCTAAAAGTGATGGCTTTCCCATCTATAACTGCATGCGCCGAGGTTGACACCTGTCTTCCTGCAGTTGCATGCACTCCACTTAGCATACGTTCATTTTCTAGGAACTTAGGATAACACTTGGTCAATTGTCCACCTTAGCCTTTTAGGAAATAATAATAAATTATTATCCCCTTTAGAGGTAAATCCCCTAGCTTAGCCCCTAGGCCCAAACACTTAACCTCTTCCCTTACCCAACCTTGTGGAAGCTTAGTCCCCCATCACTCTTTCTTCGTGGTCGGTCTACATGCAGCGATGTTTATATTTTATTAATGATTTTGCATAATTACATATACAAAATAGTCTCCTGGCCTTAACATCCTAGGCTCTCTGGCCTAATCATCACATAAGTCTCCTAGCTTATTATAACTCGACATCCCAGCCTATCCAATATGTTTACAATTCATAATTACAACTGGGGCTCTACCAGGGGATATTACAATCCCCTCCCGTTATTTTTGCACTGTCCTCACTACAACTTGTTTATACATATATAATTCAAAAATTCTTCAAAAAGCTCCAAGCTTTAGCTATTAGAAGCCCATTATACACCTGGTGCTATGCTTTCAAGCACCAATTATGGTGATCCTTCTGTAGGTGAAACTCGACTGCTTTATTCCATAGGGATGCTTCAGGAAAGCATTCAACTCATTGCTCCTTGTTACATGCTTCAATTAAACCTCACTGAAAGCACCGACTAGTTGTAGATCCATGATGTTCCACCCAATGTTAGATCTCACTGTTGATAACTTGTAGCAAGGCTATGGCTCCACAGACATAAACATTATGCTCCTACACCTATTCATTCAGAAGCAACATTAGAACATATATGCAATGTATATATATGTATACACAGGCAATTCTAATAACATTATAACCTGTATACAAGATACATAACATACAATGAATAGAGAATTGATACTTATCTTTTGATTGAGAAGACATTCCACATCAACATGGTCTAGACCAAGGTACCAAACCTCAACAACACTCCAACCAACTATCTCTCATCCCCCCACATGCCTGTCCCGCCTTAGGAGGGTTCACCTTCACTATCACACAGTCCATCGACTGCTACACCTCCCTTTCCTTGGGCTTTAGCAATAGGTCATCTCAGGAAGTCTCAGAGCACCGTGGCTCCTGGAGTTCCAACTGCCCTCAGAGATTTCCAATCAACATCTTCCTCAAGCTACTCTTTGCAGTCAACATTCTAACTTTAATCAACATCATCTCATCTGCATCACCCACATGCAGTTATCATGATAAAACATAAAATAATTCATTTAGGAAATCCAATTAGTTCAAAAGGGAATTCAACTTTTTCCCCAAAACATGAAATTATATTTCATAATTCATCTTGGTTGTTGCCATATTATGAATGCAACCATCCTTGTGGTTTTCCACAGGCACCAAACTGCATACCCTTTTTCCTGTAATGATTCATCTTTCATACATCCAACAAATTGCCAGTGTTTGTTGTACATCATAATTCAATTGCAATATGTACAAAATATTATGTAGTGATCTTAGAATTTCCCGCACCTAGCAATTCAATCACAATTACCCAACAATTTAATAAACTAGAACAACTCGTCATTCTATGCATATGCATGTTCACAGTAATATCTGTAATTTCATTACTTCTTTTTCTGAACAAGAAAATTTCCTGTAGTCAATGCTCATGTGACTACTTGACTTGCAACTTTCCTGTTGAAATGTCTAACATCTCCTTGAAATGTCCTCAACTTCATTGAGTTCACGGGCCATGACCAAGCGCTAGATCACTAGGTGCTTACTCGGGCCTTCGGCTTCAAAAGATTTCAAAAAACCACACAACAATCTTTCAGAGTTCCAGATTACCAAACTCGCGAAGTAGAGAGGATCAAACGTCCACGTCTACTCAGCATCCGATGACTGACACTTACTATGGAACCTCAAGCGTCTGACACTATCTTCCCAATTCATCTTATCATCTTACTTTTTGTCTTGTAAAATAAAATAATCTTTCTTATGCATGGTACCCCTTTCATATCCTTTTGTAAGATGTCTATTAAAATAAACTACAAATGCTTCACATATATGCATTTTGGAATTGATTTTACTACAAAAATTCATCTTTACCATCACATTGTTGGACTACTTTGATAGACCAACAACTAAGTTTTCATAAATCAATATTTCAATGTTAGCATAACACAAATGTGATATGCTTTTCACGTACGGAAATAAAGATTGAGAAAATGCGACACACTATGAAATATACATAAATTTTGTGGGAGAGAACTTTGGATTTGGATAGGGTAGAATAGTTATGAGAGAAGTTGTGGCGATGGAGCCAATCTTAAATGCATTTATAACTCTTTCTTGAAAAACTAATTGTCATAAGTTGTTCATAAAGTGATTTTATGTACATGTAATTGTCAAACACATTAACATTATTAAATTCACATCTACATTTGTTTTAGAATATTTATTATGAAATTTGTTTTTACATTTTGAAATAAAATTGATATTTTCAAATTTCAAGTTTTCTTTTAAATCACATCCCTCTCATGACAATTACACCAATCAGTGAATAGTACATTTAATTGTCAATCATTATTGCAGGGTGTAAAATCAACATTTTGAGATACATTGAAATTTTATCACTAGCATGATATTATTTTGAACATGTCACACTTGAAGACAAAATATGGATATAACAAAAACACCATTCATTGGGGAACTTTTGAAGATCGAAAAATAATATGTGAATGCATATAGTGGATATTAAATTTTTTCAATCGTAATACCATTATAATGGTAAATAATGGACACAAGGGACTTTAAATTATATACATATGGAAGTGATTTTTTAATTATTGATACATATTTTATGAGAGATGAGAAAAAATGCATCAACAATATTGATAATTAAAAATGAATTTACCATTACAAAACTAAACTAAGAGGAACATGTGGTAAATTTTAAAAATAGAGGCAATTGTTGCAAGTCCATGAATACATGTTCCTTATAAACATTGTTACCAAGTGACTTCCATGGTACCAATACATATGTGTTAAAAAATTTGGAAGTTTAATACGGATTTATGTAAATGCTACATGCCCCTAAAGTTATGATGCTAAGTGTCAACCCCTCTCCCTTAGTGGGTTTTGTTTTTGAACTCTAGAAACTTTTATGAAGTATTCAACCTAATATAGTTGGAGAAAAAAACGAAAGGTGCACCTTAAATGTTTAAGAGATGGTAATCAAACAACATATTTAGGATGGAAACCTTTACAATCATTTCATGTCTTAAGGGAGTAGGGGTTATAACAACCAATTGAAAATAATAAAGACTCGTCAAGAATGAAATATGATCATCCTCTAAAAATAATGAAGACCTGATCTTTATACCTATATCAATGTCATGAAATGTTATAGAATCCTTTGCATGTTTTGAGTGCATCATCATTTTCAATTTTATGTAACTAGCATTAATATTCATTTTAATTAGACCAAGAGATTAACAAAGCAAAGAATATATTTATTGGTGCTTGGGATATATGTTATGATGATTCGGGGTTGTAGTGTATTGAATTTGAATTGCTACATCCCTCAAAGACCTTATTTAAATTTTTTGTTGGCATTCATTGGATTTTCATGTCATGTTTTTGCATCAAGTTTGTGTTGTATTCACGTTGGTTAAAACACTGAAAAATATGTAATTATTTTTTTGTTGTGATTATGTTATGTGTGAATTTTATGGGCATCGTCAAAGTGTTTCATAAGTCGATCATGCATCTCTTGTGTTGCTTATGCATCATTTTTTGTTGTTTAGAGTTGAAATAGTGTGTTATTTATAATGATATAAAATTGCATTACTATTGTCCTAAAGTCTACAATAAAAAAACTATTCTTAATCAAATTGTTGTCATAAATGCACGTAATTCCAAGGCTATTGTTCTAAGGAATTTCAATTGATCAATGGTAAGAATACAATATGTAGAACCTAGTGTTAAAAATCATAATGTAATTGTAAATGGAATGATAGATCTTGATATGAGGAATCATAAAGTGACTATGAAGGGGTGGGGTGTTAAAATTCATAATGTAATAGTAAATGGAATGATAGATCTTGATATGAGGAATCATAAGGTGACTATGAAGGGGTGGGGTGTGTAAGGAGGGAAAACAAATAAGCCAAGGAGGGGAATATTAAGAGGAAACAATATACCATATCTAGAGGAAACAATATACCATATATTGTACAATTTTATATAGGCAAAGTGCATCAAGAGAAACACATGAAGTGTATTACAATAGGGATTAATATAGACATTTCTACAAAAATATGTTGTGCCACTACTTCATGAAACAAAATTTTAGCTAAGTAGTTAGCAAAACATATATACTTGTTTTAACCCATCTCTTATCTTTAAAGTTTAGGATAATGCACCACACTAAAAAAATAAATAGAACTACCATTCAACCTACTACTAAGTACCTAGTGCTGTGATATACCACCTAGACTAGATTCATGCTAAAGAATTCTTCCCAATTAACTTATTTGATTTTGATGGGCTTGATAAGACATTTAATCCTCAAATCACAATCATTTAGTTTCCAAGGATTCATGCTTACTTATTGTAGATATCTTCTAATATTACTCTAAAAGAGTTAAATTATAGAGTAGGAATTTGACTTTTCATCATTCAAGAGCTAATAGGGATGAACATAATGAATAACATGTCTAGAATAGGGACTTATTTTTCTTATCTTTACTCTTCTTATTTTCACCATCACCTTTATATTCACCACTTCCCTTTTTATCATCATCATCATCATCTCCCCCTTTTTGTTTTCTCCACCATCATTCTTAATTCTACAACCATCCTTCTTCTCCCCCTTTATTTTTTCCCATCCTTATTGTCCCTTCCTAATTATCGCAATCATTATTTTGTGGGATGATGACCATATAATATTTTGTAATTCTATGGATATGTAATAGTTCATAGTTATCATTATAATTAAAGAATGCATGGATCAAAGAAAAGAATTAGAATGGGTTACACACATTTTTTTATTAATTTTGGTTGACTAGGGGAAGTTGTGGGATCTAGAAGCCACGCCAAGAAATTTCTTCTTTTTTTTCTTCCAACTTGTATATAGTATAATTTATGTTGTTGAATATGGTGAATGAAATCATTGTTGAATTACTTTTGGATACATTTTTTTTAACAAAACACCCTTAAGTATATAAGTATAATAAAAGGATAAATCCCCATGATACATAGGAAATTTTGAAGGATATTTCATGTATAGTGTAATGTGTATATATAACTTGTTGGGAAGAAAAAATAATTGAATTATAAAATATTCTAAATTCCTAGCGAATCCTTCACATAATTATAAAAAAAATGTTAATTTTTAGTGAATCTTTCGTTGAATGTCATTGCAACAATATCAAAGGTTAACCTAATAGAAGTATGAACTACATTGTCATATATCATGTGTGTCAACTTAACAAAATATTTAAAAGTACATGGTAATGTAATTTCTATTGAAATGTTCTAACCATGGAAATTAGAACATATGACACATGTATATATAAATTTGGACCATATTCTAAAATAGAAGGGAAGAAGACACCAATGCAATTGTTTATTTAATGTAATGTTGTGATTACAAAGTTTCTCCAATGCATCTTAAGAGCCATCTTCACCTTGTCTAATTTGTTAAATGTGATGCAAAATTAAATGTCAACCGTGATTAATATATTGAATAGCATGAAAATATTTTTCAATTAGCATTCTCTTTTATTATATAGTTGAGTATTTATTAAAATTCTTAGACTTGTAAACATAGAGAAAATTTCTATGTGTAGTGAACAAAATGGTAACAATATAAAAATTAAGATATAGGTAAAAAAAATTTATTAAGACATTCCAACCACTATATCATATATAGTAATATATCTCCAAAATCATATTAAAGGTTAAAAAAAAATCATTAAAAAAATTCCATCTACAATGGACATTCTTTGGAAGTATCATATCCATAAATCTTGGAGCTTAAAAGGAAATTTTATCATCTTCATTTTCGATGTAAATCTTGGATCTTAAAAGGAAATTTTATCATCTTCATTTTCAATGTTTGAAAAAAAAATTAAAAAAATTATTTTGTTTTTAAAAATACGGTCAAAACATTATATACTGTCCAAATATTCATGATAAATTCATTAAAAACCATAAAAGCAAATCATTTTGTTAAATATAAATTATTAATCAGTTGTAGGGTATATTAGGGTATATATATATGTTAGGGTATATTTGACGATGTATATATCATCAGTTGTAGTATTGAATATTGTATATATCACCAATTGTAGTATTGAATACTGTATAGTATCTTCCTACCTGAAATCATAACCATTTACCAGTTTCTCTCACATGTAGGTTAATCGTGGTTAATTACAGTGGTTAAAGTTAAGCCAGGGTAATCTCAACCGAAGTTGATCACTTAACTGGAGCTGATGTGTGCGTAATCCAAAGTTGTTATTCCCAAGACATTACATGCAAAACTTTTCAAGTAAACAACGTCGTTCAAGATCGTGGGCGCCGGCCACCGTGTTAAGGAGGATTCCCGGGAAACTTCGTCATTGACAATGTTCCACGGTAATTTTTTTCATTGCTCATTAAAATCCATAGTATTTTTTTCATATGTTTCCTTGGAAAGAGCATAAATTAAAATCAATGGGATATTTTTCCTATGTTTTATTAAGATGCTCATTAATAAGTACGATGTCGTAATAAGTATGATGTCGTTGTCGGAATTATTTAAAATTATTATTTTTATATTAGATGATAGAATTGGTTAGTGTTTATATATAATCTTTACAAAATCTTCATAGTATCTCATAATTATGTTGATGGGAAGTTTACATCGAAATGATGCTTCCTATTAAGATAAACGATGCTTTTTATTAAGAAGTTTTAAGAAGTGATTGATTGATTGTGGGGTGAGTATGTTTAATGATTGGTTATAAGGTGATTATGTTTGTTATTTGATCTTATCTTCTTACTTTTTATCTTGTAAAATAAAATAATCTTTCTTGTGCATGATAAATCTTTCATATTTTTTGTAAAATGTCTATTAAAATAAATCGCAAAAGCTTAACATATATACATCTTGAAATTGATTTTACTACAAAAATGTCTCTATACCATCACATTGTTGGACTACACTTGATAGAGAAACAACTATGTTTTCATAAATTAATATTTCAATGTTAGCATAACACAAATGTGATATGCTTTTCACATAGGGAATAAATATTGAGCAAATGCCACACACTATGAAATATACATACATTTTATGGGAGAGAACTTTGAAGTTGGACGGGGTATAATAGTTATGAGAGAAGTTGTTGAGGTGGATGCCAATCTTAAATGCATTTATAACTATTTCTTGAAAAACGAGTTGTCATAAGTTGTTCATAAAGTGATTTTATATACATGTCATTGTCAAAGACATTAACATTATTAAAATCACATCTACATTTATTTTAAAATATTTATTTTGGAATTTATTTTTACATTTTGAAATAAAGTTGATATTTTCAAATTTCAAGTGTTCTTTTAAATCACATCCATCTCATGACAATTACACCAATCCATAAATAGTACATTTAATTGTCGATCATTATTGCGGGGGATTTTACATTTTCAGATACATTGAAATTTTATCACTTACATGATACTATTTTGAACTTGTCACGCCTGAAGACGAAATATGGATATAAGAAAAAAAACCATTTATAAAAAAATATATATATTAAAGATATAAAAAAAAAAAAATATTATTTATAAAAAAATATATATATTTATAAAATAAAATAAATATTGAAGATGAAATATGAATATAAAAAAAAATTCATTTATTTTTTTTCACTTTTGAAGATCCAAAAATAATATGTGAATAAATTTTATCAATGCTAATACCATTATAATGGTAAATAATGGACACATGGGACTTTAAATTATAAGTGGAAGTAATTTTTTAATTATTAATACATATTATATGACAGATGAGAAAAATTACATTAACAATATTAATAATTAAAAATGAATTTATGATTACAAAACTAAAATAAGAGGCTCATGTGGTAAATTTTAAAAATAGAGGCAATTGTTGCAAGTCCATAAATACATGTGCCTTATGAACATTGTTACCAAGTGATCTCCATGGTACCAATACATGTGTTAAAAAAATTTGGAGGTTTAATGTAGATTTATGTAAATGCTACATACCCCTAAAGTTATGATGCTAAGTGTCAACCCCTCTTCCTTAGCGAGTTTTGTTTTTGAACTCTAGAAACTTTTGTGAAGTATTGAACCTAATATAGTAGGAGAAAAAAACAAAGGTGCACCTTAAATGCTTAAGAGATGGTCATCAAACAACATATTTAGGATGGAAACTTTTACAATCATTTCATATCTTAAGGGAGTAGGGGTTATAGAAAACAATTGAAAATAATAGAGACTTGTCAAGAATGAAATATGACCATCCTCTAACAATAATGAAGACATGATATTTATATCTATATCAATGTCATGAAATGTTATGGAATCCTTTGCATGTTTTGAGTGCATCATCATTTTCAATTTTATGTAATTGGCATTAATATTCATTTTAAATAGACCGAGGGATTAAAAAAACAAAGAATATATTTATTGGACCTTGGGAGATATACTATGATTATTCAGAGTTGTAGTGTAATGAATTTGAATTTCTATATCCCTCAAAGCCCTTAGTTAAATTTTTTGTTGGCATGCATTTGTTTTTCATGTCATATTTTTGCATCAAGTTTGTGTTGTGTTCATGTTGGTTAAAACATTGAAAAATATGTAATTATTTTTGTGTTTTGATTATGTTATGTGTGAATTTTATGGGCATCGTCGAAGTGTTGCATGAGTCAATCATGCATCTCTTGTGTTTCTTATGCATCATTTTCTGTCGTTTAGAGTTGAAATAGTGTGTTGTTTATAGTGATATAAAATTGCATTACCATTGTCGTGAAGTCTACAATAAAAAAATTATGCTTAATGAAATTGTTGCCATAAATGCATGTAATTCCAATGCCATTGTTCTAGGGAATTTAAATTGATGAATGGTAAGAATATAATATGTATAACCTAGTGTTAAAAATCATAATGTAATTGTAAATGGAATGATAGATCCTGATATGAGGAATCATAAGGTGACTATGAAGGGGTGGGGTGTGTAAGGAGAGAAAAAAAATAATCCAATGTAACATCCCGCTCTGACGCATTGAGCGAACTTATTCTTTGAGGACATTTGCTCGCAAGTGATCTGGATTATTATGCTATTAAACATTTAACTTTGATTATGATGTGTTATGGGTAGATGACATGATGTTGTACTACATTGACATAGACATGTGCTATTGAATCGGTTTTATTGAGTGTGCAGGGTTTTGGACCTTGAGGATGCAGAGGCATCGATGGAACCCCTTAGACTCTAGATCGAGTTAGGGAGTGTGCTATTGGGGTTTGATTTTCTTACTGTGATATTAGTACATCTGATTAGATGATATGATGTGGATATGTTCTGACATGATTTGTTGATGATGCAGGCTGATGATAGCTTGCCGACCAGAATCACATATGGAGTAAAGGGGCCACACACGGCTACCAGAGAGGTTGAGGCAGAGGTGTGGACAATAACCCTGCCATAGCCTACTAGCACTCTCATCGTGGCTCGAACTATAGGTTAACGATTACCTAGTTCGAGGGGACCCACGATGCCGTGAGGGAAAACTGCGACAGTTGCTCACGATGATTCTAAGGGGCGCGCAATAAGGCAGGGGCCTTGTTCGTTAGAATCCCTTAGTCTCCCACAAGTTCACCTAGCGGAGTGTTGACTCCAGGGGTTATTGATGTCTACCAATCATTCAAGAGGTGAGTGGCACCCTTGGAGCATGTAGTGCATCCTGAAGGGCACGTCGCACAAAGGAACAAACGAGGTGAGTGACACCCTTGGAGCACATAGTGCGTCCTGAAGGGCACGTCGTGTTGATGATGATAAAGGAACAAACCTAGATGGCCCAA
Organism: Picea engelmannii; assembly: GCA_009831015.1. NCBI lineage: Eukaryota > Viridiplantae > Streptophyta > Pinopsida > Pinales > Pinaceae > Picea > Picea engelmannii. The sequence goes on along the minus strand of ML786598.1, from coordinate 297,750 downwards.
AGACGATTAACGCATTAAGAAATTTTAAAAACAACTCCCCTAATTAAATGTTGCCCAGTCCAGAATCTAAGTTCTAAGTCTAAAATTTCGCTAGGGGTAAAATTTTGTCTACCCTTAAGAAAATATCTTTATAAAAATAAAATAATAAAGTTAAAAAAAAAAAAACCCACTGAAGTAATAATTGTGGTCTTCATAAAATTTTGGGTAAAATGAAGAGAGTAAGAACTTAAATAAAATCTGTGGATAAAAAAGGGGTAAAGAAGAAATTAATTATTTTAACTTGTGAAAGTGTAAAAAGATACTAAATTAATAATAAAAGGAAAAGAGGTTAAATTGCACAGCTGCCATTTTTAACTCTAATAAAAAGAGGAAAGAGGGAAAGTATAAAATTTAGGAAACTAGGAAAGGAGGTCAACTTAGTAAAGAATCTGCATTTGAGAACCTTCTAATTTTGAACTGATTTAGCAATTTCATTTTAGGGAAAGCCTTTAAAACATGTAAGGGAATCTAGGGACGCCTAGGAGTGATTTTGGGAGTAATCCTAGGTGGGTGAGGGAAATAAGACAATTAATAAATTAAAGAAAATAATTATTGGAGGAAAGTGGGGGATGGATGACACTTGTACGAAGGAGAATATTTAGAAGATTTTTATTAAAACTTAAATTAAATGAGATTTAGGGAAAGATGGAAGTTCTAAAACTCTATAAAAGAAAGGGAGGAGAAGGAAGAAGGGGATCCACTGTTAGTGTAACGTTACACTGCAGGAATTGTGACTTGACTGATTTACTTGTGGGAGTTGGGATTTCCTAGCTCAGAGAGGAGTGGTAGCTCGGCCTTGCGAGGCGAGCTGGGAGCTAGACGTACCATCTGGATAGTGTGTGGCCCCTTTGCAGCTCGGGGATCTAAGGGGGAAGCAGAGTACCCCTAGCGTTGGCTGGGAGGTACCAGTGTAGTCTCGATGGTCGGCGAGCGCGAGTGGCACGGAGCGCATGAACGACACTCGGGGAAGGCGAAAAGGCAACGGTATGTTTCTTTGTTGAATGATAAAATGTGGTAGGAATTATGATTTAGATCTGCATTGTGTAGTGGGTAGGTAAACTGATTGTTTGTCTTTCCCCTGATGCATTTGACCCAACCATTTAGTGTTTATGATGAACATGATCTCTTCTTCTGTGCTTGATGGCGAGCTGTGGAGTGATTAGTTTTTTTTATTCTTATAGGTTTTTCTTAACCGGAACATCTCCACTGTTTATTGAATGGTCGGTCTGCTCTATACATTTTCTAGATAATTGTTTTAGTCCTTTATTCCTGGGATGATTGTTCAACAATTTCGCTGAAGTGTTAAGGACATAAATGTAAATCCCCTCCTGGTGCGTTGTATGCCGATTTGTTCGTTCTGTGTTTTATTGATTGATGGCTTCCTACCCAACGTCCTTCCTTTACCCGGCAGGCATCTCTTCTCCTCCTGAGAGTTTTAAATAAAAGAAGGGGGGTTAGTCTAGCACTTCGATTTCAATGTTTGCACAGTCGTTTATCCTGTTACTTCCAGGTGTGGGTAAGGGTAGTGTTATACCTTTGGCCAGTTTGAGCTAAATTGTTACTGCATTATCCGGCTAATTACCACGTTTTACTGTTTAAAACTATTCCAAAAATGGAAACGTAGGTTTACTTCCTAGCGTTTCAAATTTTATTTTACGATTACACAACCTTGCCACACATAACTACTAACCGGGAATTCAGATACAGTCTTACAACCCCCTTTTATTGCCTCCGGTTGAATGATTATTTCACAGGAAATTGATGGATGGCATAAAAACAACACATAAATTGTTATCATCTATGTTGGTTTTTGTTATTATTTTCCTTTCTATTAAAACACAATAAACAAAATCTACAGTAAGTGAGTATGGTTGGGAAATGGGAGCGAGAAAATTTAAGGAGGCCTTTATTACCCTCTGTTGCACCTCACATTTGAACTTCTTTAGTTTTATTACCTCTTTGATTATCGTTGGAGGGGCCTGTTAACAAGTCGACTACAGTTCTGAGTTGATTTAGGAAGAAGGGCCTCCTGGTCGATAGGTGGGATGCTCGAGCTGTTAGCCAACACATGAACCACGAATATACCCTACAACACAGTCTGGCGTGCGCATGGGATGACCTCTTATCTCGATGCCCGGGTTGTGCGAAGTGTTGTAGTTGGTATGGTGCGCCCCCATTTTCTAGAGTGCAGTCGACACCATCTAGCCATCTACCTTCAGGTGGAATCATTCCCAAGGCAGAGAATCTAATGCCATCCTTTTTATTTGTTTCCCAAATGGAAATTTTATTTACAGCGAATCATCACTGGAAGTGGGTGAAGTTTCTTGGCACGAGAGTTACTCTCCTTGCAGCGATTCCATTATTTTTGCCTCAACAATAACCCTCCCTCCTCTCAACCAACGATTTGCCTTTGGCTATGAGCCTTCACCCTTCCCAGCCTTGGACAGTGGTGAGCCTGTCAGGTGGACAACAATGAATTAGTTCTTCGTGCCTCTGACTGCGGGGTGACAGGTTTCTAATGTCGCACTGATTTATTTTAATTATTCATTGCTTTTAAGTTATTGAGGCTTGCTCCAATTATGGTGTATTATTAATGTAAATTTTTAATGCTTGCTTTAAAAGATTTTAGAATATTGCATCAATGGTGGATTTATAATCATTGGGTCGTTGCGCTAATTATTGGTTCATAGTTACTGGCTATTGATTTATAATTTAGATCATTGAGTTAATATTAATGTTAAATTTATATGTTTGCATTAAAAGATTTTAGAATATTGCATCCATTATGGATTTATAATCGTTGGGTCATTGCGCTAATTATTGGTTCACAACTATTGGCTATTGATTTATAATTTAGATCATTGAGTTAATGTTAATGTTAAATTCATACACTTGCGTTAAAAGGATTTTTGAATATTGTCTCAATTATGGAATATGATCAATGCGGTGTTGAGTCAATTATTGGTTCATAACTAATGTATATCGAATTATAAACTTAGATCTTTGAGTGAAGGTTAATGTGAATTTTTATAATGAATGAGTTAAATGATTTTAGAAGGTTGCGTTATTTATTGAATTATAATTATAGATTAAATGTAAATTTTTTCTTTAAATGATAATTCATAACTATTCATTTTTATTTATAATTAATGAATGAGTTAAATGATTTTAGAATATTGTGTTAATTATTATAATTGTAAATTAAATGTTAATTTTCTCTTTAAATGATCATTTTTAACTATTCAATATTTCTGATTAAAATTATGATTAATTATTTGGTAAATGTTAAACCAGTCGAAGATCAGACTTGCACAATAAGGTCCTTGAATGTTAATTTAGAGGGTATCTTGATGACAAATTATGATCTAAAGTTGTGCGATGGAATGGCCTTAAGACTAATGTAGATTGTAGTCCTTTGTTTAATTAATGTTGTACTGGGTCGTAAACTTTTGTGTGTTTGGTCTGCTTGTGTCGGGTGGGACGTAGACACCTCCATGTTCCTCAGAACAGTCGCCAACCCTGAGACCTTAAATGGTTAAAATCGATGGGAACCTAGGCTTGAGCGTTGCTTATGTGTCTTGGAGGTCCTAACCATTGCAGGGTAGGACGGATGGGTAGTCAGTCTTATTTATTAGTCGTTTGATTGTCGTTAATTGCATGCAGATACTTGATGTGCATCTTAGGTCGTCATGTTGTGTTCATCGTTGTATGCGTCTTGTTCATCATCGGGGGGTGACACAGAGTCGATTGTGTTTTTTTTAACCCTTGTACACACACGCACACACAATTTGAAAAAGGAAAAAAACAATTACTTGTTATAAGAGGCTTGTCGCCGTAACGAGGAGGTTCTTTACATCTAAGGAGGTGAAGATTAAGAGGAAACAATATACCATATCTTGTACAATTTTGTATAGTAAACGTCCATCAAGAGAAACACATGAAGTGTATTACAATAGGGAATAATACATGCATTTCTACAAAAATATGTTGTGCTAGTACTTCTTGAAACAAAATTGTAGCTAAGCAGTTAGCAAACCATATATACTTGTTCTAACCCATCTCTCATCTTCAAAGTTTAGGATAATGCACCACACTAAAAAAGAAATAGAACTACCATTCAAACTACTACTAAGTACCTAGTGTTGTGATATACCACCTAGACTAGATTGATGCTAAAGAATCCTTCCCAATTAACTTATTTGATTTTGATGGGCTTGATAAGAAATTTAATCCTCAAATAACAATCATTTAGTTTCCAAGGATTCATGCTTACCTATTTTAGATATCTTCTAATATTACTCTAAGGGAGTTAAATTATAGAATAGGAATTTGAATTTTCATCATTGAAGAGCTAATAGGGATGAACATAATGAATAACATATCTAGAATAGGGACTTATTTTTCTTATCTTTACCCTTCTGATTTTCACCATCACCTTTAGATTCATCACTTCCCTTTTTATCATCGTCCTCTCTCCCATTTTGTTTTCTCCACCATCATTCTTTTCACTACAACCTTCCTTCTTCTCCCCCCTTGCTTATTTCCCCCATCCTTCTTGTCCCTCCCTAATTATCGCAATCATTATTTTGTGGGATGATGACAATATAATTCTTTGTAATTCTATGGATATGTAATGGTTCATAGTTATCATTATAATTAAAGAATTCATGGATCGAAGAAAATAGTTAGAACGAGTTACACATTTTTTTTATTAATTTTGGTTGACTAGGGGAAGTTGTAGGATTGAGAAGCCATGCAGAGAATTTTTTTTTTCTTCCAACTTGTATATAGTATAATTTTTGTTGTTGAATATGGTGAATGAAATCATTGTTGAATTACTTTTGGATACAATTTGTTTAACAAAACACCCTTAAGTATATAAGTATAATAAAAGGAAATCCCCATGATACATAGGAAATTTTGAAGAATATTTCATGGATAGTGTAATGTGTATATATAACTTGTTGGGAAGAAAAAATCATTGAATTAAAAAATATTCTAAATTCCTAGTGAATCCTTCACATAATTATAAAAACAATGTTAATTTTTAGTGAATCTTTCATTGAATGTCATTGAAAAAATATCAAAGGTTATCCTAATAGAAGTATGAACTACATTCCCATATATCATGGGTGTCAACTTAACAAAATATGTAAAACTACATGTTAATTTAATTTCTATCGAAATGTTCTAACCATGGAGATTAGAACATACAACACATATATATAAATTTGGACCATTAGTAAAATATAAGGGAAGAAGACACTAATACAATTGTTTCATTTAATGTAATCTTATTATTACAAAGTTTATCTGATGCATGCTAAGAACCATCTCCACCTTGTCTAATTTGTTAAGTGTGATGCAAAATTAATAGTTGCAAAGAACTAAATGTCAACCCTGATTAATATATTGAATAACATGAAAATATTTTTCAATTAGAATTCTCTTTTATTATATAATGGAGTATTCATTAAAATTCATAGACTTGTAAACACAAAGATAATTTCTACATCTAGTGAAGAAAATGGTAACAATATAGAAATTAAGAAATAGGTAAAAAAAATGAATAAGACATTTCAACCACTGTGCCAATATCTCCAAAATCATATTAAAGGTTAAAAAAAAATCTTTAAGAAAGCTTCATATACAAGGGATACTCTTTGGAAGTATCATATCCATAAATCTCGGATCCTAAAACGAAATTTTATTATCTAGATCAACTAGTATAGTTCGATCTTTGGAAAAAAAATTCAAAAAATTATTTTGTTTTCGAAAATATTGTCAAAACATTATACAGTTCTGAAATATTCATGATAAATTCATTAGAAACCATAAAAAAAATCATTTTTTAAATATGAATTATTAAAAGTGATAACGAAAAACTAATACATTAAACCATCTTTGTAAGATTAATTATTAACTCCACAAAGTATTACTAAAAGTAGAGGCGTGCATACCATAGGCAAAGAACTTTCATGTAGTGAATCTTAGTCATCCCAAAAACTTATTTTGTACTATGGGTTTTAACAATTTCTTTGATACCTCTACAATCCAACCAGATGAAGGATTTTCCAAAACAAAACAAAAAAGTTGAATTCACAACTAAGTAAACAATTAGATTATTTTTGGATTTTCCTTGACATGGAACTGAAACTAATGTTTCAGTAAATAGTTTAAAACTAATAAATACTAATCAACATTGGTGCCTAGGAATGGAGATTTTTGAACCATGTATTGAATTAGGAACATCAAAAAATAATTTAAAACTAATAAATACTAATCAACATCGGTGCTTAGGGATGGAGCCTTTTGAACCATGTACTGAATTAAGGAAATGTATTGAATTAGGGAAATACTAGTTGATAATATGTCAACTTTGTAATATTAAAAGATCATAGTTATCTCAGTCGCAAGAATGGTTTCCACATTTTTTTCACATTCATCATAATATTTTTTTTATGTTCATGAATGAGAAATATATAAGTCTCACAAATATAGAAAACCCTTGACATCACACCCAATTTCCAATTTAGACAACTAGAGGAGATTTGGTTGGTTTCATCATTATTTATTTTAACCATATAGGTTATGATTCTATGTAATTGTTGTCCAATGTAATACAAAAATACCTCTAAGATCCTTCCCATTGGAGTCACTTGAAAATAGAAGAAGAGAGAGAAATTGGCTTCTCTTAGGTGAGGCAACACTTGGAGGCCATCAAAGCAAAGCCACACACTGCATTTTATTAAATCAATGAGGAGTACAATATATATGATGATATTTAGTTTAGACGGTTGGAACCATTGGACGGTTTGAACCATTATACGGTTTAGAGGAGTACACAACTAATATCCATTATTTCTATGTCTTTCCTTTAATGGAGAAAGGATTGACATCCACACCTAACATATCCCTAAAGAGACTACATGTTTTCTCGAACAAAATGAAAGTGAGTATCAACATGATTTGTCCTTAACTAGTAAACTGGATTATTTTCCAACTTGATTGAGCTTTGGTTATCACATTTGATTATCGTAGCTTTCCTTTATTCTTCTCCAACATATTGAAGTAGTTTTCTCAATCAAACATCTTCCCAAGTTGTTGCACACAATGCTTTATATTCTTCCTCAATGGATGACAAAGATACATCAGGTTTATTCTTGCTGCTCCATGAAACAATATCTGATCCAATGCCAAAAGCATAACCTATAGTAGATATCCGATCATCCGAATTTCTAGCCTAGTCTGAATCTGAGTAACCTGTCATCTCAACATCGAATGAATTGATATATTTAATACCATAATAAATTGTTCCTTTGAGATACCTGAGTACCCCTTTCGTTGCTTTCCAATGGTTTTCTAAAGGTTTTTCCATAAACTGACTTAAGACAGTAACATAATATGTTATGCGAGGTCTGGTTGTAGTGAGATAGTTCAAGCTTCCCACCACCTGTCTATACATTGTACCATTTACCTCCTTCGAACCATCATCACAGTAAAGTTTCATGTTAGGTTGTATTGGAGCATAAGAAACTTTACACTAATCCATTTTAAACTTCTTAAGTACTTCTCTAACATATTTACCTTGAGACACAAAGGTTTGACTAGCATTTATCCAAACTTCAATACCTAGGCAATAATGTAACTCACCAAGATCTTTTATTTCAAATACTTGTCACATATGCTTCTTAATTCCACTAATCAATTTTTTTGAATTTCCTGTAATAATTAAATCATCAACATATAAGGAAATCAATACGACATGCCCCTTTTCATCAAACTTGGTATACAGATTTGGATCACGTTTGTTCCTCATAAAACCCTGATACATAAAGAAAGAATTTATCTTCTCATACCATGACCTAGGTGCCTGTTTCACTCCATACAATGCTTTCTTTAATTTAAACATTAAATGTTCCTTACCACTTTTCACAAACCCCTCTGGTTGAGTAAGGTAAAGCTCCTCCTTTAACTCACCATTCAAAAAATTAGATTTTACATCTAATTGGTGAAGCTTCCAATGGTATTTTCTAGCTAGTGCAATTAACATTCTTATAGTGTTTAATTTAGCTACTGGTGCAAATGGTTTTTCATAATCAATGCACTCCTTCTTTGAATCCATTTTTCCACCAATATGGCTATATATTTATCTATACTATCATCTTCTTTGAATTCAGGTTTGTATATCCATTTACATCCTATGAGATTTTTATCTTTGGGCAATTCAGTCAATTCCCAAGTTTTTTTTTCATTATAGAGTCATATTCTTCCTCCATTGATTTTCTCCACTTTTCATGTTCATTAGCTTCATTAAAAATCATGGGTTCTATGAAATTTGAAATACTAATCATCAAGGCATATTCTTTATATTTTTCAGGTGGACGAACCTGTTGTGAAGATCTTCTCAATTGGATGGTGACTTGTTCTCCATTTTGTGAAGATTCTTCTTCACTACTGGATGTATCCATGTCACTAGGTGCCTTTTCCTATTGGTTCTTCTCTTCTTTGACCTCTTCATCTTCAATAAGTACATGCCATCCTTCATGACTATTTTCTTCATTATTTCCTTCTGTTGGCTCATGGAAAATTACATCTCTACTTGAAAACACTTTGTGAGTAGATGGATCAAACATTTTATATGCTTTAAATATGAACATTACCCTATAAAAATACATTTGATAGATTTATCATAAAGCTTCTTATTTTTCTCCTTTGGAATATGTGCAAAATCTTTACACCCAAATATCCTCAAATTATTAACTACTAGTTTATAATCATACCAGGCTTTGAAAGGAGTTTTATTATCAAGACACCTTGTTGGAATTCTATTCTTTAAATAAACAAAAGTGCTAATGGCCTTAGCCAAAAAAGAATTTGAGAGATTCTTACCTTTCATTATACTTCGTGCACATTCCACCAGAGTTCTGTTTTTCCTTTCTGCAACTCCGTTCTATTGTGGAGTGTGGGGTATTGTAAATTGTTGTACTATTCCATGATCTTTGAAATAATTGATGAATTTCCCTAATACGTACTCTCCCCCTTGATATTAGCGAAGGATTTTGATGGACTTTACTATTTTCTTCTCCACCATGTTTTTAAATTCCTTAAAGTATTAAAAAACGTCACTCTTTTTCCTAAAGAAATAAACCCATGTGTATCTTGTGCAATCATCAATAAATAACAAAAAATAATAAGCAACACCTAAGGACCTTGTCTGCATTGGTCCACAAACATCAGTATACATAAGTTATAATACATCTTTCTTTATCCTATCAGAATTAGAGGGGAATTCATCTATGTGCATATTTCCTAATGCACAACATTCACAAGCAGCATACTCATTCTTCAGCATAGGGAGTCCTTCAACCATAATTTTTTTTTATAATAAAAAGAAATGATGATAATTAATGTTACTGTACCTTTGGTGCCAAAGAGTTTCTGTAGGCATAGTTGCAGAAGTAAATTCTTCATGATTCTTGCTAGTGACATCAACTTTGTACAGACCTCCAACTTTGACTCCTAAGGCAACAATTCTATAATGATCTTGCAAGTCCTTCACTATACAGCGTGTCTTGAAGAATTCGACCTTGAAATTATGATCTGTAATTGTAGACATAGAAATCAAGTTTTTCTTTATCCCAGGGACATACACAAGATTGTGAATGTGTCTGAGAGTACTATTCGTAAGTGTTACTAGAATATCTCAATATCCCTTAATCTGATAAGAATGATCATCTCCAAGATAAATATGGGCACCATTATGTGTTTCTTTAAAGATTATATACCAATTCTTTTTACATGGCATGTGAATTTAAGCTCCATAATCCACAAACCATGCATAAACATCATCAATTTCAACATAAAGTGCAACATTAGACAGAAACAATCTAAGATCTTTTGAATCAAAATTCAAGTTTTCTTCTGCAAAATGTCCTGAATGTTTTCTATTTTTATGTATAGCATCATCATTTTTCTTCTTATAACATTCTCTGGCAATATGCCCAGTCCTACCACAATAGAAGCACTTAGGTTCATTTCTATTAGATGGCATACCTTGAATTGGATTTGGAAATGACTTCCTCTAAAATGAACTTCCTCCTCTTTCTCCTTCTCCTAGTTTCCCTATAGGGAATCTTTTCTTTGTCCATAGTGCTAAGTCTGAATTCTAAGGCTTCAAATTCGACATCAAATTTGTGTGCCTCTTTTCTTCTTGCAGCAATATACTTGTCAGTTCCTCAAAGGTAGGAGCTTTCTCTCTCGCTGCAAGGCCTGTTATAAACATTTGATAGTCCTCTAGAATTCCATTTTGGGAAATTGTGACTAGATCAGTGTTTGAAACCTTTTCTCCTATATCTTCCGATTTATCTTTCATGTCTTTAATTCACCAAAGAAAAGTACTAACAGACTCATTTATATTCATTTTAATACTTAGCAAATTACTCTTCAGAAAAACAATACGATTTGTATTATTAGTCTCATCCAAATATTTAAGTGCTTTCAAGGTTTCTTTAGAAGTATTAACATCTCTAATGTGAGGAATTATATTATCTTTCACAGACATTCATAATAATACCTTGGATTTGTTCTCCCGCTTATCCCAATCTTGGATTGTTTCCGTTGTCGCACCTGCAGCTGCGTCGGGTCACACTTCATCTCCTTTTGCGATCATCCATACACGATAACCTTCCATCAAGTTCTAGATTTTGAATTTATAATTGACGAAATTCAAGCCATCCAATTTATTGGCTTCATTGAGATAAGTTTCAGCAAGTGGATTCAACATCCCTACAAACTCTTTCATGTTGCAAACTTGCAGCAAGATACGATACCTCAGAACAACAATGAAACTTATAGCTCAAAAAGGGATCTAGAAGTAGTGATACAATCTTTCAATTTGCAGTGATTTGAACGCAAGAATTGACATTAAGGAGCAGTGATCTCCTCTGGACAATCTAGAGGAGCAACAATCTAGATACACAATGATCTGATACATGGGTATAAGAAGAATGAGTATAGTGGGCACCTCTATGCATGTAAATAGTTGTTGATCATATAATGAAGAAGTATTTGCAATGTTTTATAGACAACATGAAGAGAGAGGCATGAAGAATAGGTGTATCCCACTTGCGCCCAAGGAGAGAAAAAAAAGAAACAAGGACAAGTGGATGTTGTATATATATTTTACATCCTTAAACTTATTTATTGGAAGATTGCTAGGGACACCACCTTTGTAAATTTTGTCTGTTATCTATGCCAAATGGAAATGATCCAACAAAGAAAATTCAAACAATAAAAAATTAAATTTGGAGATGTCTTTATGCTCGGCTCCACCCTCCCTAGAGAAGCAATCAATTGGAGCAGCGATCAAAGTTCCCTTTATACATGACCTCAATTTTCTCTATTGGAGCCCACATGATTTTTTTTCCCTTATTTTAGACGATGTATCACCCGACTGCCTCACAAAGTAGCATATTAGCTACAATCAGATGCTCATGGGTGGCTTCCTTTGATGATGGATGTACATTTCTTTCTTTCAGTGGCTTGTTAACGAAGGAGGGTTATGTATGTCAAATAGGCGTATCCAAAGGAAGGTGTAAGGCTGAAGCATTTTCTTGAGGGTTTCCTCGGCAATGCCTATGTCATGCCCTTATGTACACTTTGATATCAAAATAGAGAGACAACCGATTACAAAATGATTGATATCAAAATAGAGAGACAATTGACAACACAATGCTAGACAAACTCTCACGACAAACAACGTTCAAACGGGTGCAAACAACAACATTCTCTTCTCCCAACCGAAAGATTTGATATCAACTTGAAAATAGAAGAAGAGAAAGAAACTGACTTCTCTCAGGAAACGCAACACCTAGAGGCCATCAAAGCAAATACACGCATTGCATTTTATTAAATCAATGAGGCGTACAATATATATGATGATATTCATTTTAGACGGTTGGAACCATTATACGGTTTAGAGGAGTACACAACTAATCTCCATTATTTCTAAGTGAGTCTTAGGTTATTTTATTGTCTATCTACTCTAATACGTTATGTACTACATAGTGTTAAGCTCCCTTGCAACTATGTTAGGGTTGGTGCCTAATTTTGATTTTTTCATTGTTTAATGAAATTTTAGATTTGATTCCATTGGGTTTAAGATCTTTTGAACATAGTTACCAACTTAACGAGAACTCTACATAGTTCTCCTTTTGGGCGGCTCAAGTTTCTTACCTCTTTTTAAAAAATGGTGCTATAGTAGTATCCCCCCTCCCTTTTTAGGTGTTTTTTTTACATTTTAAATTTTCTGATACAAATGTTCCACTTTTTTTTTTAAATGATTTTTTTTTTTATCTATTTTAAAATTGTTTAATTTTTTTCTCAACCATGTTTTTTCATCTATTTTCAAAATTTTCTATTAAAATATCATTTTTAACACATTATCATAGAAAACAATTGTAATTAAATAACACTATTTTTAAATATTTAGCAAAAAAAATATAATTCAATTTTTTTTGGATAAATTAAAACCTAGGAAAAACTAAGAAAACAAAAAGAATTGAAATTTAAAAAAATAAAAACATCTTAAAAACAAATTAATATTAAAAAAAACCATTAAATAAAGACCTAAAAAGCTGAAGAGGAAAAAAAACCCATAAAATTTAAAATATATATAAAAAGTAAGAAAAAATGAGAAAAAATTGAAAAAAAGGGTAAAAATAAGAACATTTATGGCCAAAAAAAAACTTTTAAAAAGTGAAAAAAACAAAACAAAATTAAAAACATAAAAAAAAAAACAAATTAAAAAACCCTAAAATAAAAATTTTAATACAAAATTTTGAAATAATTAACAAAAATACTTTTAAAAACCTTAAAATTACAACCAAAAAACTAAATTTTTTATAATAACTTAAAAAAATAAATTTTAAGTGAAATTTTTTCATAAAAATTAATATATATATATAACACATAATTATATAATTTATATAGTTATATTATAGGTAAACCGTCATACTCCCTAGAGAAGATAAACCCGAGCAATATTTTTCTAGAAGGCCGTAAACCCTCTTACTCGTAGAAATTCTTAATCGCTTTCAACGACAATAGAAAAAAATTCCTTGAAGGAGGGTATATGTCTTTATACTCCTCCTAGAGTTTAACAAAATAACCTTGAAATCAAGAAGAAACACACAAAATTTCAGAAATCCCTTACCTGATCAAAGAATTAACAAGCACAACCCTTACTTATAAAAGAAAATCCAACGATTTTCCAAGAAGATGTATCCAAGAGAAGTTGTTAGGCTTTGCACAATAAAAGAAGAGGCCAAAATTTTAATCCAAGAGAGATATATCTTAATTGATGAATTATGATTTGTGGCAAATGACTTGCCTCATATTTATATGAGGAAAACAAAAGTCATATTTTTCCACTTTACAATTAAATCCGTGATTTTAGGCCTAAAACCTAAGTTAAAATGCTTAATTAGTAAAAACAATTGTTCTTTTTCCCACATAGGCTACAAAATAGAAAAATCATGGGACATGGACCCTTAAAACGTCTCTCCAAGGTGACACGTGTGATGGAAAATCCTCCAAAGGCTAGTATCTCAAGCTATAAGTGTGCCATGTCATCCCCAAATCAAGAAATATAGTTGGGATTCAAGCCCTCAGCATCACCAACTATGTCAAACATGTCAAACGTTCAATAAAAAATGTGACATCATACCTCCCAAGAGGGACGTTTGGGAAAAAGAGTGTGATGTCATCCTCTCTTCATGGTTTCAAGCATCATTCAAGTGATAAAGTTGCCTTCCCAAGTGCAACATTCATATTACAATGCTTTCAATGAGTGGGGCACATCATCCATCCTATGATATTTCAAGCCCCTATGAAACTCCAAGTGTATTAGTGCCTTAATGAATGTGTTCCACCATGTAAGGTCTTGTAAAGGCAAGGCAATATTCCCTCCAAGGGTCCACAAGTCACATGTATCATGCAAAGTAAGCAACATTTAATAAAATAACCACCAAAACATGTGCATTAAATCCCCCCTTTTCAAACTAAATGAATTCTTAAAAAACTTATAAACTTTGCCAAATGAAGGTATGTGAGGGTTGTCATGGTGCCCTATTTGGTAGGAAAATCCCCAAGTAAAGAACTGTTTCCTAGAAGATCCTCTCTAGGCCATGTAGTGAATATGAGGTGTATGGGGATAGGTCCTTTCGGCATGGGGACCCAGACATATCAAGGGCTCATATTGTCTCACTTATGGGTGTCTTTGTGGAGGGTGTGTTACATCCCTTCATTTGCAATGCAACATTTTTCCGAGCACTTTATTTTCCTTTCATTTTTAATGGTCCGAACATTGAGTGCTATGGTAAAGGAAAGAAAAGGAGCACTAAAATTCCACTTGAAGTTAGAATATATTGAGTACCATATGAACTAGAAATTAAAAGACACTGCAATGCATTCCCCCATCAAGAGAGGCATTTCCATCCATTTTTATTTTAAAGGTGCTTCATTTTTATGGAGAATCATTTCATTACTCTTGGTACCTTAGGAAGTGAATCTAGAAGGATTAGTTGTGGATTTTTACTTTTTCTAGATACAACACCTCTAGGCATTTATCCCCTTCTTCCCATGAAATAAGGTACAAGCCCTTATTGGGGTCAATGAACTAAAAAACACAAAATATGAGGAAATACAGGGGAAGAGGTGTGAAAATTGGTAAGTATGAGTCAAAATGGTACAAGGACCCTTCAAGGAGAACCCCCAGTAGAAACCCTTTTCCCAAGGGTGACCCACTTACTAAGAAGCCATGTCAACCACCAAGGCAAAATAAGGAAAAAGGTATAAATTCCAATCAAACATTCCATAATCAAGAAAGGACCATTTGTAACACACTCAAATGCTTCAATTATTAAAGTTACACTTACCATGAGACCAGACTTACTACCTCATGAAGCAATACCTATTATGCTTTTTAAACTAGGCTAGTGTGGCAAATGCTACTATGTTTTTGACAATGAATGGTGATGTGTTGTGGAGAGGAGGGGATCTATCTACTAAATGTGGAATCAGTTGGTCATATATCAATCGAAAATTCATTTTCCTCTACCTTCAGGCCTCGAGACATCATATCCTTAGTTACCCCTAGGGCGGGGGGGTAACAATCCATATTTATTTTATCAAGGTCCTTGTAGGCCAAGAAATTTTCAAATACTTCACTCTTAAGAATTGGGTAAGCTGGGATTGCTTTCTTTCTTACTTGATTAGTACATATTACCATCCCTAAGGATTAGCTTCAAGATTAGTTTTTGTACTTTCCCTAAGGTAAGAGCCTTTGTATTATGACCCATGGCCCCTGGTCTCATGGAATCCCTTATGGAGACTTAAGGTAATGGTAAGATATCTAACGGGACCGCTACTTGTAAGGTATCTTTTTCTCCTTCGTCCTCTTTCCCTAAGCGAGAGAAGAGGACATAATTTTTTTTAAGAAGTAAACCCAAGTGTGTTTGGAAAAATCGTTAATGAAAGTTAAGAAATAATTGTACCCATAAAAAGAGGGAGAAGAAAGTGGACCACAAAAGTCACTTTGAACAAGTTTCAAAGGGGCTGAGCCATTCCAAGTGGCACATTTGTCAAAACTATACCGTTGATGTTTGTTTGTAAAAAAACGGGCACAAACACCATCTCTGCATGAAATAAGAGGAGGATCGGTCACCATTTTTTGACTACATATTTGTCGCAACGAGTCATAGCTTAGATGAAAAATATCTCATGTCAAATTTTTCACAAGTCATCGCTATGTGAAACAAAAACTAATGGAAAATATGATTACTCAAAGTTGCCAAACTTGTACAGCCTGGTAATATCATCAATAATTTCAGTTGCAAGAACATGTTGGGGATATTTTAGATCCTTGATTACAACTTGGTAAGGTGAAAACTCTATGTTTTGCCTTCACCTAAATGTTTGGTTTTATATATTGATAGAAGGTTGTAGGAAGGACTTGGAACACATAATACATCATTAAAATGACCATTATCTACCTGAATTTTTCCATACCCTACAACACTAAGAGTTCTATCATCACCAACAAATATTTTCTTAGTGTTACATTCATTTAGAGCACAAAATATGGCTTTATCCTTAGCCATATGGTAATATTCTCCATAATCAATAAGCCACTCATGAGAAGAAGAAGTAGAAGTTGCATTGAAGGAGAAACCAGAAGCAGAAAGTGCATGACCACGAGGAGAAGAAGAATAAATAGAATATATATTGATGTTGTTATTCTTCACCGATGCTTCTAAAGTTTCCATCTTCTTAAAACATTTATACTCATCATGACAATATTTCCTAGAAAATTTCAATGTCTGCCAATCTTATTACTTTTAGAGTTTGCTCCTTTGTCACCATTAGGAGAAGAAGTTGGTTGAGAGGGTTTGGGACCCTTGTTTTTCATTTTTTTGTGGCAAGTATGTTGCTTCTTTGGATTCTTGTATTTACTTCCTAATGGACTACTAAGGCTTTGTTGGAGGTACCTGCAGTGCTAATCAATCCAAGTTGCAAAATCTTATCTTTCTCTAGAATCAGAGTATCTAAAAAGACTCAAGAAAATGATTTTCATAAGCACTCCCTAGAGCTTCTTTGTTGGCATAAAAGGTAGATACAAAACAAAATATGCACTACCAATCTTAGAAATAATAAAACATATTCATCTATCTTACGACATAAGTAGTTGTCATTTGATACAAAAAATTCTAAGTGTTTTGAACTTAAATAAGTAATATTCAATGAGACAAAAATCATTTGGAATTAAATTCATTAACTAATTATCCAACTAGTGAGATCGAATAATATTGTGTTTACTAAACACAACTTCAATATTTTCCAAAGATTAATTGGGGGAATCAAGTCCTTGAAGGTGAAACCTTAAATCATGAGAGTTGGAAATTGTGTTTGGTCCACATGATTCGTCATTCCTATTAATCCATTTGGAATACTTGTCATAATTGGTGGGTTCTTCTCCTTTTCCCAAGGTAATCTGGTACAATCCTTTACTTCTAAATAAATCCTCCATATGGGATTTCCATTGGAAGTAGTTGGTGTTGGTAAGAGAAATATCATTGGGAGATGTTAGATTAAAATATGCATAAAAATATGAAACTAATGGTCTGGATTGAAAGATTTAAAAAAAAAAGGATGTTAAAAAAAATGACGCTAAAATATGACTTCGGATGTGAAAGTTATTCCCTCTTGAAAAAAGGCATAAACGGTAACCAAAGAGCCACATGGAAAGTAGAAGTTTGTCCAGATGGTGAGACCCCTCTTAATAGGCCCACTTTTACAAATAAATTGCTTATGAAGTGACCCACATTTATAGAATAAGTGGGGATCACTTTTACAATGAGGTTACTTTATAAAAGAAAGTTGCATGCAAAATAAAAAACTTTAAAATAAAATATTAAAGATACTTATAGTGATTGCCTTTTATAATTTAAATGAAAGACACTTTACAATAGATGCATGAAATTTTTCAAAAAAAGTAACAAAAAATATACTTGAACTCAAGACCGATTACTTAATAAAACAACTTTTAACCATGTGAGCTAGTGCAAAACATATTTTATTGTTTAGAAGAAGGATTAGGGGTGTTGTTGTTGATGTTCTTGTGGAATATGGCCTTGGAGAGCGTGTTCATAAAAAAATCTTTTCACACAAGAAAAAAAATACTTCTTAATGGAAAAAAGTGTTATATCTCAGTTCCCTTACCAGGAGAATGCAAGTTTTCCCTCTATTTATGATTTACCGAGATCACACATAACACATGACAAAGAGCATACATAGACAAAAAAATATTTTCGATCTACTTTTTATTTTCTGAGATTGCATAGGGAAAAAGAGCATATGGATATCGAAAAGAGTAGCAACCAAGAAATAAAAAACAAAAAATCGAAATATTATCTCTATAAAAATTTAAAAGGGCATATTAGTGATTTATACCTCTAAATCTAAATAAAATGGTTGTATAATTAGCAAACATAAACCTTTTAGAGTGAAATGAAAAATTTTGTGGACTAAAACAAGCTCTTCAAATGCAATGAAATAGTCCTTTCATCCCATAAATGTACATAAATGGTAGAAACTAGAGATGAGGAAACATGGCTTCACTATCTCAATATACAATGGTAGTGGGTCTTCAAATTCGCTCTAATACCATGTTTGAAAATACAGGTATTCCAATAGAGGATGAACACCTTCAGTAACCTCTCACACAACCAGATCAAAGATCAACAAACTGATGTTTTGACATGGTAAAAACCCTATGGGGAAACATCCACGACCCCAACCAATGTGGCCACTTGGACAAATTTATTAATGCAAAATAAAATATTACAAAGAGTATTACAAGATATTTTCTCACAATCTGTTATCACATAAGGTTTTCAAGGGCCATAGGTGTGTGTCGATATACCCGAGTCTGTAATTTTTCCCTGTCTCTATCCTTTTCAAATCGAAAATTCTTAAGTTTGTCCCCTTTCAGCGTGTAAAGTCATCTTTTGTGTTCCCTTGTTCGTTTCTGTGCCCCGATCTCCCTCAATATATTAACCGAAAGAAAGCACGGCCCCAAGCCCCTCTATTTTTCTCTGAGGACGAGCACTCACCTCCTATGTTTCAGTCACTGGTCTCCCTGTTTTCCCAATCCCACAACAAAATTATCCATCTCCTTGTTCACACAGGTCGCAGCCTTGAGCATGAAGCGTAGATTTCAAAACAATTTATTTCGGACTTGAATTGCAAGCAACAGGCAAGTCCATTTTGTGACGGTGGGAATCCCCTGTGAAGATTGGATTAGCGGCCCCTCGGTATTCAGAGTTTCAAAATTGCACGAACTATAGCGCAATAAAAAGAGGTGAAGTCCCGAAGCAATCATGAGCTGTTGATCTTAAAGGGGATAGGTGGCAGTTGATCCAAGCATTCAGGGAAATGAGCTTTGGGAGTTTCGAAGTGAGAAGTGCATAAAACTTTCGGAGAGCTGAAGCCCGAACCCCTAAATAAATTGTGGACCATTGATCTCAAAATTAGTAGGGAGTTGTTGATCTTAGAAATAGTGCCTCCTGAAGTCCCAGAGTCTCGAAGGGGATCTTGGCCATCCGAATCCAGAATTCCACGTGTCATCAGATTTTTCACTCCAGGAGTTTTACTTCAGGAGTTTTAAAATGAGAAAAGTTCCAAGGTCCTAAAGGCCCGACATCCTGAAGTGTCGAAGTGACTGATGTCGCGAAGTGGCCGAAGTGATGAACTGCTCGAAGTGTCAAAGTGGTAGAAGGCCCAAAGTGAATCTGATTCATTGATCAACAATAGCCACATGTCGTCAGATCCCTAGCTCTGACGAATTTGCTTGGGGAAAATAAAGTTTGACTGTTGAGAATTCTGAAGTCCGGAGCCACAAAGGGATCTCAATCGTCAATCTTAGGAGGGCCACGCATCATTAGATCTATGACTCCAGGTAAAAGAATCTGAAGGCATAAGAATTTTGATATTTTACTTTCCCCGAGTCCAGAGACCCGAAGTAATTCTCGCCCGTTCGATTCAAGAAGACACACATCATCAGATTGCCAGCTCCGGGTAAAAGATCATAGATGAGCCAAAGGAAAAGGAGATATCACTCAAGCCCTGGAGCACCAAGTTCATGGAATCCATCAGCACAGACACCATGGCATCCATCTAACGTTGATACATGGCACTCGTTTCAAGCATTTTAGACATGCTTTCTGCCTATTTTCGAGTGACACATGTCACTTCTCCGTTCACGACATATCATCATGGTGACGTCAGGCCTCCATATCATATCATCCTCCGAGAGATGTTATTGTTTAGCACCAAAAGTAGCACCCCATCCCAAGGCACACTTTTGGCAGATCTTAAAATTGGTGGGCGATTAAGCTTGGCAGTGGTGCTAAATGTAGCAGCTACACTTAGATTGCAGATCAGGACCATACCTACAACCATAGTCCATTGTGGGGACACAACATGCTCCAGCGATATTTTTCTTGAGAGGTCCCACAATGGAAACCATGGTATGGCGAAATGTGATGGATTGCAGGCCCAAAAGCGGTCTGAATCCAAACCGATTCTGACGGCCCCAAAATCTTGTGTTTATGTGGCATCTTATCCGAGAGCAGCACGTGGCCGCGCCCCTAAGAATTAAGTCTTGTTCAATCTCTGAGGAAAGGTAGTTAATGGAAGGTAGGTTTGGTGGTTGAACCCTTGGCTCACCCCATAAATGGAAAGCATGGAAGGCCCAACCGTGGGGACTGAACCGTTAGCCTGTGGTACCCTTATGGACAGATTTTCCTGCAAAACCCATGACGATCTGAGCTCGCGTCTGACAGAGGGGTGCACATTCAGTCTAACAGAAGAGATCACAGACGCAATTCTTTGAATGCAGTGATCAGATCACACTCCTGGTAGTGGCGAATTGTTCTGAGTATAAATAAGTAGTTTTGATATTTTGTTAAGGTCGTAAACTGGTTGAGAAGAGCTCCCTATTTTGTAATGGTTTGATGCCATAACTATTCTCTGGTTATGTACCAAATTTGATACTTTCATGTTAATAGAAGTCAACTTCTTTTCATCTCTCTGTAAAACCTATGCTAAAACACTCGGGCATGGAGGATCCAGTCGAGGGTTGTTATGTTGTTGTAATGTAGGTTTGATTACAGTGGTATCGTGACCAGTTTTAGTCATCTTCGTTGTTATCTTTTTCCCTCTTACACTGAATGGCTCAGACATGGAGGATCCAATCAAGTTATTGTAGCTATATTTTGATGTAGGTTTGATCATTGTGTTGTTGTGACTGTGTTTTTTGGACATATTTCAATGTCTGAAGCTTGAGCTCAAGAGTGAGCTTGAGTCTGAGTTTTTCTTCTCCAAGTTGCTTGAAAGCCTGATGCTCATAACAGTCTTGTTCACCTTTCTCACTAAGTCTTCCCTCTACTCACACTTAAACTCAATTCATTGATTGAAGTTAATGTGGCCCTCACTTTCTTGTGCATTTCTTGTCCATTTCCTTGTTGAACATCATTCATCTATTGAGTTTTGTCCATTAACCTCCACTCATATAAAACCAACATCCACCAAAAACTATGATGGGTACTGGGCTTATCCTCCTACAATCTGAGGGTGACTCTCAGTGCTAACATTATTGGCATCGTTGCCGGGGAACGAATTGAAGACATTTCCCTGGGTAAGAATGAAAAAGAAATTTTTATTCTGAAGGCGCGTCAGATATCGGTGACTTGAAGATTTTAGCTTGCACCTAGAGACTCCACTATTTCAGTCATGGCTCCGAAAGGTAGACACACGAGGTCTACTCCACAACTGCCTCTGGCTACACCTGAAGCTGACCCAGATAATATTATCAAGAAAGGAAAGCTTTCTCGAAAATGCTTTTAGCCACTATCCTAGATTGAAAAGTTCCCTCGGAGAACAAAAACGATCAGATCTAGTCTTTGATGCTGAACAAAGACCAGACACTTTCAGACTGCATATCATTCGCCTCATGACTCCATGTTTAAATAATCCAGTGGTGACTCCATGGTTTTAAGAATTCATATTTTCAGATGGAAGCCATTTTGGCTCGAAGGTTTTCTCCTTTCAATTTCTCTATTGTTCCTGGTTTTCCAAATGTTGTTCCTACTATCGATGAATGGGGCGATTTTTCACCCATATTTAGAGAACATAAAGATGACAAACCTTTCACGCATCTCTGTGAGTTTCTTGAACTCATGCATCAGTGGGAAATATATCACGAGGATGTATTATTGAATATATTCATGTTCTCATTAGTGGGAGATGCTCGTGAGTGGTATCATTCCTTGCCCCCTGCTAGCATCTCCTCCCTGGAGTAGTTTCATGCAACTTTCAATGTTCACTGTCAAAGGTATTATTCCTCTGAGTTAATCTGTCATAACTCTAGTGAGGAGTATAGATATGGTGTTCAAAACATAGTTCATTCTTACGAAAGTTGTGAGAATGAGGGGTATACCTCAGAGGAGTTGATAAAAATGGTAAAATCTCTCTCTGCAATGATAGAGGAATTGGAGAAAGATTTTGCTCACCACTCTTGCGAAGAAAATACAGAGGATATTCTAGTCCTGGAAACAGATGTTCTTGGCAACCCTGTTTATGATGAAGAAGTGATGTCAAATACCAACTAAGAACAAATGATTGTTGATGGATATCCCAGTGAAGACGATGGAGAGAAGATTTTCTCCATGGTTTCTGTTTTTGGTGATTGCAAATCTGACCCTAGGGAGAACCATGAAGGATAAAAGGGAGAGCCACATATCTCGACTATCTTGGCTCCGAGATTTTCCCCTTT
Organism: Picea engelmannii; assembly: GCA_009831015.1. Taxonomy (NCBI): domain Eukaryota; kingdom Viridiplantae; phylum Streptophyta; class Pinopsida; order Pinales; family Pinaceae; genus Picea; species Picea engelmannii. Next base: position 275,315 of record ML786598.1, on the reverse strand, counting down.
AAATTTCTCAGCCATAGCTGGTTATCCACATCCAGTGCCAGATAGAAATGAATGGGATGATTATCTACTGAGATTCAGAGGAAGTGAGCATTACGATCCTGGTAAGAACTTATTCAATTTTCATAGATTCATGCTTGAGAATGAATTTTTTCACGAGGATGTCTTGATCAAGATGTTCAAATTTTATTTGGAGAGAGATGCTTATGAATGGTGTAAATATCTCCCTACTACTAGTATCCATTCTTTGAAGGACTTTCATGATGCTTTCAATGCATATTACGAGAAGAGTTACTTGTCTCATCTTATTTTGGGTGACTGTTCTAAGAAGTTTTCATTCTACATCCAACAGATGATAGAGTTTTTCTTGTTTGATGAGTCTGGTGAAGATCTGATTAAAAGATAAAGTAAGGACAAAAGCGAGTATTTTGCAGTTGTGGATGAAATATTTTCTCTTTCTATTTCCCAAGAAGAAGGCCTTCCAGATATGATTGATGATAGCGTTGATGATTGCATATCCATAGATGCATTATATTCTTCCCCTGGCACACTTGTTGTCTCATATTTAAAAGAAGAGATGGTTGTGGAGGAGGATTCTTCTATTTTCCTTCAAGAGGTTCCCCATGATGTATTTTCACCTGGGATTGAAGAGAATAATCTAGAGGTTTCTCATTTTCCTATGAAAAATAAAAGAGTTGTGCGCTCACCTATCTTTGATAAGTGTTCGGACGAAGAAGAGCATATCCCTACATCACATTTTGTTGACTTGGGAAGCATCCAACCTATGTATGACGACTATGAATTAGATTCTGATGTGGAAATCAACCATCCTAGGTCCGCAGATGAAATTCAGTAGCATGTTAAAGAGAAGCATCCAGTCACTGATATACACGAAGAGATCGCTTGCCCTCATCTAGCAGATGTTATCGAAGTAGAAAAACAAAAATTGGATCAACAACCTGCATCAACCTTTCACTCACTTGTGCTTTCCACAGACATTCAGCCATAGGTGAGCAGCTGTAAGACAAAGCATGTTTTATGTTACCAACCCAGTAGGTTTTGTCACCTATTTTGTGACCCTGTAGGGAAGTACATGGAGTGACATTTTTTCTAGGTATTGAATCCTCCAAACTTTATCTTGCCTTCAGCACTAGGAGGAGGAATGAAAAATGTAATCGATTTGTTGTCACAATTTCATTAGCTTTTATTGATCAGTGACAGAGTAAATAATTTTTCAGTTAGGAGGTTACTTGACTGGCTCTGGTGGAAGTCCACTTTCACCTAACACTTTGTAAAAATCAGTTATTCTAGGAGTGTACTTAAATAAGCTCCTTCTGGAGCCCATGTGTTTGTTTTCGTTTTTACTAGAGTAGTGTTCATATATCCCCTTTTCATTCAACGAAAGTTTTGAGCTAGACTCCATAGCCCAACAACTAAGGCACTGGAGCTACATGATCTTGGAAGCTCGCAGGGAGCATGCCATCCTCTGTGGAGCCAAATGTTATCACATAAGGTTGTTAAGGGCCATAGGTGTGTATCGATATACCCAAGTCTGTAATTTTTCCCTGTCTCTATCCTTTTCGAATCGACAAGTCGTAATTTTGTCCCCTTTAAGCATGTAAATTTGTCTTCTGTGTGCCCTTGTTCATTTCTGTGCCCCGGTCTCCCTCAATATCTTAACCGAAATAAATTGTGGCCCCAAGCCCCTCTATTTTTCTCCAAGGAAGATCACTAGCCTCCTATGTTTCAGTCACTAGTATCCATGTTTTCCCAAGCCAACAACAAAATTTTATAGGTCCTTGTTCACACGGACCGCAGCCTTGAGCATGAAGCGCAACTTTCAGAACAATTTATTTCGAACTTGAATCGCAAGTAGCAAGCGAGTCCATTTTGCGATGGTGGGGATCCCTTATGAATATTGGATTAGCGGCCCCCAGGTATTCAGAGTTTTAGAATTGGACAAATTATAGTGCAATTAAAAGAGCCGAAGTCCTTAAGCGATCACAAGTAGTTGATCTTAAAGGGGATAGGTGGTAGTTGATCCAAGCATTCGGGGAAATGAGCTTCGGGAGTTTTGAAGTGAGAAGTGAATAAAACTTATGGAGAGTTGAAGCCTGAACCCCCAAAGCAATCATGGACCATTGATCTCAAAATCACCTGGGAGACGTTGATCTTGGCAGCAGTGCCTCCCGAAGGCCCGAAGTCCCGGAGTCCCGAAGGGGATCTTAGCCATCTGAATCTAGAATTCCACATGTCATCATTTATATCACTCTGAGAGTTTTACTTTGAGAGTTTTAAAATGGGAAAAGCACCAAGTTCTTGAAGGCCTGAAATCCCGAAGTGCCGAAGCACCTGAAGTCTCGAAGAGACCAAAGTGCTCAAGTGTATGAAGAGTCGAAGTGGCCGAAGGATCGAAGTGAATTTGAGTCGTTGATCAACAATAGCCATGTGTCATCAGATCCCTAGCTCTGATGAATTTTCTTGGGGAAAATAAAGTTTGACTATTGAGAAGTCCGAAGCCCGGATCCATGGAGGGATCTCAACTGTCGATCTCAGGAGAGCCATGTGTCATCAGATATATGACTTCAGGGAAAAGGAGGTAAAGGTAGAGGAAGTTTGATATTTGATTTTCCTGGAGTCCGGAGACCCAAAGTAATTCTCGTTCATTCGATTCAAGAAGACACACATCATCGGATCACCAGCTTCGGTTAAAAGAACATAGAGGAGCCAAAGGAAAAGGAGCTAGTGCCTAAGCCCTAGAGCACTAATTTTGTGGCAATCGTCAGCACAGACACGTGGCATCTGTCTAACGTTGTTACATGGCACTCATTTCAAGCATTTTAGACATGATTTCTACCTGTTTTCGAGTGACACATGTCACCTCTCCATCCGCGACATATTAGCATGGTGACGTCAGGCCTGCACATCATATCATCCTTTGAGAGTTGTTATTGTTTAGCACAAAAAGTAGCACCCCATCCTAAAGCACACTTTTGGTAGATCCTAAAGTTGGTGGGCAATGAAGCTTAGCAGTGGCGCTAAATGTAGTTGGTGCGCTCAGATCATAGATCAGGAACAGGCCTACGACCATTGTCCATTGCGGGGACGCAACATGCTTGGGTGATATTTTTCTTGAGCGGTCCTGCAATGGAAACCATGGTATGGAGAAAATTATATGTGGCTAAATGTGATGGATTGCGGGCCCAAAAGCAGTCTGAATCCAAACCTCTTTTCACATTCCCACAATCTCGTGTTTATGTGGCATCTTGTTCAAGAGAAGCACGTGGTTGTGCCCCTGAGAATTAAGTCTCGTTCAATCTTTGAGGAAAGGCAGTTAATGGAAGGTAGGTTTGGTGGTTGAAACCTCGGCTCACCCCATAAATGGAAGGAATGAAAGGCCCAACTATGGGGACTGAACCGTCAGTCTGTGGTACCCTTGTGGACAGATTTTCCTGCAAAACCAATGTCGATCTAAGCTCATGTCTGACAGAGGGGTTCACGTTCAGTCTGGCAATGGAGAATTGTTATGAGTATAAATAAGTAGTTTTGATATTTTGTTAAGTTCATCAACTGGTTGAGTAGAGCTCCCTATTTTTTAATGTTATGATGCCAGAACTTTTCTCTGGTTATGTACCAAATTTAAGACTTTCATGTTAATAGAAGTCAACTTCTTTTCATCTCTCTGTAAAAACCGTGCTAAAACACTCGGGCATGGAGGATCCAGTCGAGGGTTGTTATGTTGTTGTAATGTAGGTTTGATTATAGTGGTATCATGACTAGTTTTAGCCATCTCCCTTATTATATTTTTCCCTCTTACACTGAATGGCTCGGGCATGGAGGATCTAGTCGAGTTGTTGTAGCTGCATTGTGATGTAGGTTTGATAATTGTGTTGTTGTGACTGTGTTGTTTGGACATATTTCAATGTCTGAAGCTTGAGCTTAAGAGTTATCTTGAGTCTGAGTTTTTCTTCTCCAAGCTGCTTGAAAGCCTGATGCTCATAGCATTCTTGTTCACCTTTCTCACTAAGTCTTCCCTCTGCTCACACTTAAAATCAATTCACTGACTGAACTTAATATGTCCCTCACTTCCCTGTTCATTTCTTGTCCAGTTCCGTGTTGAACATCATTCATATATTGAGTTCTGTCCATTGAAATCCACTCATATAAAACCAACATCCACCAAAAACTATGATGGGTATTGGGCTTATCCTCCCACAACATGAGGGTGACTCTCATTTCTAACACAATTGATCATCGAAAAATGACCCTCCATTTTCTTTAAATAGATATCATGGACCAATTGGGTGCTAAGCAACATATCAATGTAACTGCTAAGATCAAGGAGAATGTGAACCATCATATCACTCTATGTCAGGAACATATTGTTACCATCAAATTTCCTAACTACAAATGCATACTAAAGAACACACTAATAAACACACTTTTACCTAGCAACACATTAGACAAAGTTAATCTTAACTAACTCGTAAGTGTCTAAATATCCTAAAAATGAGTTCAAGATAGGTAACAATGACAATTCTTGGTTTTATAAGCTCACAAAAGGTGAAAATAATCATCATTGTTTATCTAGTATGGACATGAATTATCATGATTATCAGAATTGATATTAGGACCATATGCAACATCCTTGTTTATTTCTTGCATTATTTTTCAAAGGATAGAGTTGGAAAATTGTGGGATGGGGTATGGGTATTGCAAAGAAAAATTATTTCCATCAACATGCATATCACAATGTCTATATATTGATTCTATTATCTAGGATCTAGTTCCAACTCCAACATTAAATTTTTCAACCATAAACCTAAATTAATTACATTTATCTAGGATCTAGTTCCAACTCCTAATCTTTGACAACCTCTAGTTTGTCTATTTAATGACCCTAAGGTTGTCCCTAATATTCCATTTCTAGGTGGGATGAATATCACAAACCCATTGACATGTCATGATATAGAAATGTATATATGATGATGATTTTTCCTAAAGTATGTTTATGTATTGACATTTATAAAACAATGTCAATGTGTAAGTGAATAAACTACATGATTTTCTAAAAGGACTCATTTCAACTTGTAAACATCAAAACATTTCATATCAATATGATTTTCTGACATCAAATATAATAGTGGGGCATGAATTCATGCAATGTTTTCTACAAAATATGAAGCCTTTTTTATGATCCTTTTGTTGTGTTGGTGTGAGCATAATGGTCGATTCATAGGGACAAAATGTTTGGTAATTGTAGCATGGTTGAAATGGTGATATCCCAGCTAAGATATGGAAAACTTTGTTAAAAAATCATTGTACTATATGTATTAAATTGTTCCATTATTTATTCCTCGCATACTATATGCAAAGATATTGTACTATTAAGTTATTTATCACTTCAGTTTGGCCATTCATTTTAGAATGGAATGTTGTAGAATATTACAATTTACAACTCGACGATTTCTAAAGATATTTCCAAAATTTACAAAGGAGCATGGAGTCTCTATTTGAAATAAGTGTGAAGAGAAAACCAAACATTGTCATACAAGTTTGAAGAGCATTTCTAAGGATATATCAGTTGTGATGGATTTTGAACAAGGGTTAAAAGATAGCACTTTGGTTAACTGACAAATGATGAAAACAATGCAATCACACTTTCAAATGTCATTGGAAATATATATATATATATATATATATATATATAATTAAAATCCATTGAAATTGCTTCCCAAGGATGGGATAGATTGAATAAATGTTGATACAAACCCATTCTTGATTCACACGATTCATTTTTCTATATAGGTTTTATTGATGAATGTAATCCTAAACAAGTCTTTTCATTGCAAGATAATAGAAATAACACTCTGATTATTACATTTTTTGGGGGGCTACTTAGCAGTTAGTCATTAATGTGTGAGGAAACCTTCTTTTAATAAGAAACATTAAATAACTAGTGGGTAGTTATTTAATGTGAAAGGGTTGTGTTTATTTAATAAGGACCACTAAGTTGTCGATACTCATTAATGATGGGACCTCAGGTCATTAGGGTTTTTATATTATGAAATAATTTATAGAGAGGAGGAGGCTATGCAATTTCATTAAGGTTTCTTATTGTATTTGCGGTGTTACCATAGGATGTTTCCCCCTTATTGTAATTGGAGTTGTTCCCATGGGATGTTTCCCCCTTAAAGAGGCCCATAAACATTGATCATGTTTTCAAATTTCTTCAATACAGTGGTTATATTCTACATGTTTAATGTTATTTTCACTTGTGTTTTATTTTAAGCATTAAATTTCTTTGAATATTGTCATGTTTTTCTATTTTTCTTGGTTAGCTACACAAAAAGTGTTATCAAAGCTATTTCCTAAGCTAGTATGCACCAAGATTTTATATATATAGTTTTATTCTAGAGATGTGTTTCAACATATTTAAATAACACCAATATTAATCTTCCAATGGGAAAATATGTGGTTGGGGAAGAATAGAAATAGAAAATACAAGTGACATCACCTAGTTGTAAACACTTGTAGCCTCTATTGTTAGTCTTGCAAGTAGTGCCACACTAGAGAACGCCTATAAAATATGGATTTGTATTCCACATACCCTTGTTTGTATTGAAAATCCCTCTAGGTGTACTTGAAAATAACCTTATATAAATCAATCAATTTTTTGATTTCTATAGCACACACAACACAACACTTAGGTAGATTAGTCTCATTTACTTGAAAATGGTGCAATCTGACTAAATACATGATATATCCTCTTTAGTTAGTGTTGTGATATATTTGGTCAAATAATACTATTGGTAAACGACACATATATCAAAGAGATATAGTACTTGATACTCCTTTTTCATGAAGACCCTACAAATCCTAGGGTTTGTAGCACAAGCCACAAAAATCCTACATAATGTGGAATACTAAGAAATTGGGAATTAATTAATCGTAGTAATAATTAGAATGGAAATTTACACCTACTAGTCTTGGAAAATCATTGTGGTGGATCTATATAAAATGATTACTTGCATAGTGTTGATTCTAGTGGTACCAGTCTCTGGTAACCTTTTTTTTTTTTTACCTAAACATAATATTGTGCACAACATATATCAAAAGTATCCTTTTGAAACACTTCTTGCATTGGTATAAGTATCATGTAACCCTTCTAATGGACCAACAAGTCCCATGGTAGCCACTAGATACACATCCACTGACAAACCAATAACTATTCTATAAAATCAGTTATCTAGGCTCCAATCAAAGCTTGACCAACATGATTATAAGCTACATGTAACGTATACCAACACTACCAAGAAATTTGTGATAAATAAAACCCTAATGGTATACACCATTGATGCAGAAATTGATCGCATGTGTGAGTCTATCCTCTCCTCCATATACCCAAGTGAATAGTGGAAGGATTTGGTCATCCAATACGATGGGGTTGAATCCTATAATTGAAGTGATAATTTACCAATGCTATCCTTCATGAACATCCCTATCATATGTGGTGAAAACTTCCTAAATTATTTTTTAACAATTTTGATGGCTCATACCCCAGAAGTTATTTTACCCAAATGAAATACTACTTCTCCCTCCAATGTATTAGTGATGACTTGATGAAACATGGAGTAGGGGTATTCTTCTTAGATTTGAAATCATGGTAATAGTGACAATGGGATAAGTGGTCATATGCGGGATAAAATTCTTAGATATAGTTTGTGAAAGCATTCAAGATCACTTTGAAAGAGACATTCAACATTTGGGATGACTTGTGCTAAATAAGAAGTAGAATATTTTAGAGTGACCTTCGAGCAATTGACAATATGGAAAGAGCGTTTGACTGATTTTTATTTAAATAATGTTTCACATATGGTCTCATTGTATCATAAAGGAGATCAATGAACATGTAATAGTGTAGCACCAAAACACTTGGATGGAGGCATCTCAAATAGAGGGGGAAGAACAGATGGTGGTCAAAGAAAGAAAAAAAAAAAACTTTTTTAATTCCCTTTCCATGGCCCTCTCTAACATTAATAAAAACCCACTCACCCAAGAATCACTTAAAATCCCACAAGTTATCATGGGAAGAAATTGCAACATCACACCAACACATCAAACTTTTCTATAGTTATGATTAAAAGTTATTCAAAGGGCATAAATGCAAATAAAATTTAATTCAAATGGATGTATCCTCCTAAGACTAATTGTAATACATTCTCATGAAATATACTCATAGGTTAGATTTAATAGATCCCACTCCTCCTTGTAAGGAAGAACCATCCCCCAAAAAATCCTTTTCAAATTTCCCTTGATGCTTTATTAAGCATTTCTACTCCCTATACACTAAATTTGATTACCTACATGAAGAACCACAAGGTGATTATTTTGATGAACAACTTCAACACCCACAATTTTGTTCATAGGATAGAGTCCAAAGAAACCCACATTTATGTTCATGTGGTGAATAATTGTCAAATAAGGATATCCAATGGAGTTCTTATGAAATGTAGAGGTAGATGTAAAAATGTGTAGCTCCAAATGGGGGACAATGAGCTAAAATATGACATGTTCACTATTGGAATCATTTGTTGTGATTTAGTCCTCAATGTAGAATTCTTACACAATTTGGTTCATGTTACCATGGATTTAAATGAATTATGTTTGAGCTTCACTAAGTACTATCATCAACACTCCCTCAAGAGGCTTAATTATAGATTCCTTGAAATCATCATCTCTCACCATATGAACAAACTATTGAAGAAATGACACTACATTATTTCCCAGTTCAATCCAATCCAAGTTGTGGGAAATCCTCCACAGGTAATTCACCATGATTTTCATATGGAATTGGATAAGAATTAATATGAATTTGGAACACCTCATGTATTACTTCCTTCACATGCTAAGAATGACCATGGTATTCCCATAATTACAAGTAGTCAACCATCTAATGTGCATCCTTATAGGAACCCTTTTGTAGAGAAAAGTGAAACACAAGAGAGTATTCAAGAGTTCTTAGAGGTCAAATTCATCAATCCTAGTAATATCCCTTGCTCGTCAAGTGTGATGATCGTATTGTATAAATGATACAATTGTCTCATGCGTATCAATTTCCATGCTATCAACAAGTTGATCATCAAAATAAAAATTCAAAATCCTAGTTATTGATGATCTCTTGGATGAGCTTCATGGTGCCAAGTTATTCTCTAATTTATTCCTTTTCACTTGATACTACCGAATATGAATGAAGGAAGTGAACATTCATAAAATAATTTTCCGCGCAAACTAAGGCTTCTATGAGTTTCTAGTGATGCCTTGTGGACATTGCAATGTTACCTCCACCTTTAAGAGCCTTGTGAGAAATAAATTTTCTACCCTTCCATAAAACATTATCCCTTGTTTTCTTTAATGATATATTCATCTATGTCAAAACCTATGATTCCCATGTGGAAAATATTAATAAGTCCTTCTAACTCTTTTGTGACCACCAGTTGTATTGAAAACATTCAAAATGTGTTTTTGACACTTTAGGAGTTGAATACTGAGGTAGTATTATAAATTAGGATCGTGTGGAAGTAGATGCAACTAAAATTGAGGTGATGCAATATTTGTCATTTCCCAATATGTTTAAGAGGTAACATGGTTTCTTTGGACATACAAGTTACTACATAAATGTTTGTGAAGAATTACAGATGAATTTGATCCCTTTTAACCATCCTAATAAAAGGAACGTCTTTACATGGAACAAGGCCATATAGGAGGATTTTTTAGAGTTAAAGGAAACCATCTGTACTACAATGTCTTATCAATCTATGATTTCATTCCAAATTTTATATTGTAATATAATTCCTTGGGAAAAGGTCTTAGAATTGTGTTGATGTAAGAATGCCACCCCTTGACATTCACTACTAAGTAATTATGTAAAAAAAAAATGAGGAAGTCCACCTCTGAGAAAGAGATGATGGCCATCCTTCATGCAATTTATACTTGGTGTCCATATCTCGTTAGGAGGTGCTTCCATATCAAGAGATATCAACATAGTTTGATGTATTTTCTAAAAGAATGAGTATCATCTCCCACTCATCAGAAATGGGTCACTAATATTCTTAGGTATGATTATAAGATCATATATGAAAAAGGAAAAGAGAATGTTGTGGTTGATGATTTCGCTAAAATATATTAGAAGGATATATCTTTTCCTTATATTGACCTACAACTAATTGGCTCATCAAATGTAACTTCCCCATTTTGAATCCTCAAATTGGTGATATGTAATTTAAATATGATGTATGACCATGGGAACAAATAAGTAATATGTAAATATTGTATATAATGATAATAAAATAAAATGTAACACTAAATTCAGTTCGACATGGACAAAGTAATGGGGGATAAGTTACCAAAACACAGGGGGAGGTCCAAGAGGGGGTACAAGGGGGATTTGTTTTTGTATTAATCCCAACCCACTTCCTAAATGTTGGTTATGGATCCTGATTATATTACCAACTTAGAGGTCTTCTTTCAACCTTGTTTGTACCCCATTACTTGATGGAGGGGTGTGGGGGGGGAGGGGGGGGGGGATTTTCCCCCCTCATCTCTCGCTAGAAGGTAACCCTATTTTATGAGGGAATTGTATTGCATCTATGTATGCGAGTGAATATTGTATTCTGAGAGAGGAGACTGGTTGAGAAAGAAGAGTAAGTTATATCATGTGTGTTGTAGGTTGTATCTCTTCATTTGTTGGATAGTAAATTTATCTGGTGGATGTAGCGCACACTGGGTGAACCATGTATATCTGTGTATCTATTGTATTGTGTATCTTCTGTGTTTTAATTCCACATTTGTTTTATTTTATTGCTTCGTGATCCTGTTTTTCTAAAAACTGGTATCAGAGTGGAAGGTAACTCGTAGGAAAAGAGGGTTCCTAGTTTGAGTGGAAGTAATGGAAGAATATGGAAAGTTTAAGGTCGAGAAATTTAACGTCCAAAACTACTAGTTATGAAAAATGAAAATGGAAGACTATCTATATCTGAAGGATCTTTTCTTACCATTGGAAAAAAAAAAAAAACAGTCGTTATGAAGGATGAAGAATGGGAGATTATTGACAGAAAGGCACTAGGAATGATACAGTTGTCCCTAGAAGCTTTGATGTATTTCAATATTTCAAAAGAAATGCCAACGAAGGATCTAATGAAGGAATTGGATAAACTATATGAAAAATACTCTACCTCCAATAAGGTATTTCTAACTAAGTGGTTACTTAATATAAATATGTCAGAAGTTGGGTCTTTTGCAGACCATTTAAATGAATTTAATACGGTTACTAATCATATAGGTTCTGTAAAAGTGGACTTTGATGATGATTTGAGGGCTCTTATAATCTTATGTTCATTTCTAGAAATTTGGAACGGCTTGGTCATGGTTGTAAGTAACGATGTCTTTGGTTTAAACACTCTGAAATTTGATGATCTTGTTGGTGTTATCCTTAGCAAGGAAAGAGCTCAGGAAACTGCGAGAATTTTAGGAAGGGAAGATCCAAATCCAGACTAGAAAAGATAGAGTTTGGAATTGTGGGAAGAAATGACATCTGAAGAAAGTCTACAGAGCTCCAAAGAAACAAAGAGATGGATAGTAGGAGAAAAATAAGGAAGAAAATGTAATAGGTGATGTGCTGCAAGATTCTTTGATTCTTTATTTAGATAATATTATTGAATCTTGGGTAATAGATTCAGGGGATTCATTTCATGCCACACCCCATAGGAAATATTTTGAAGATTATGTTCAAGGTGATTTTGGATAGGTTTATTTGGGTGATGATGAGCCATGTCAAATTGTTGGAATGGGTAAGGTACAAATAAACAAAAAGAATAAAAACCAATGGATACTGGACGAGGTGAGAAATATTCCATATATAAGAATAAATTTAATTTCAACAAGCTAGTTGGAAAGTGAAGGATGTATATCCACATTTACAGATAAGGTGTGGAAGGTCACTAAAGGATCACTGGTAATGGAAAAAGGAGAAAAGGTAGGTACATTGTATTTATGTACAATGAATGTTGACTCTTCAATCTCTTTAGATTCTACATGTGTGGATACAACACTATGGAATTATAAGATTGGACACATGAGTGATATTGGAATGCATATACTTCACAAAATTAATTTGTTTCCATATCCTAAACAAGTTGATTTGAATTTCTGTGAACATTGTGTTTATGGAAAACATAAGAGAGTCATATTTCTCAAGGTTGGAAAGGAAAAGAAGAGTGGAAAGTTAGAGATTATGCATACCTATGTATGGGGAATAGATTAGGTATCATCTCTTGGTGGCTCTTGTTATTATGTTACTTTTATTGATGATGCAACTAGAAAAATCTGGGCTTATTTCATTTGAAAAAAATCTGATGTTTTTGACATCAGATTTGAAAGAAATTTAAAGCTTTAGTTGAGAATGAGATAGGAAAAAGGTTGAAGTGTCTCAGATCCAAAAATGGAGATGAATATTGTAACAAGGAGTTTGATGATTACCATTCATACCATGGGATTTGTAGAGAGAAGATAGTTCCAACAACACCACAAGAAAATGGTGTGTCAAAAAGAATGAATAGGACAATCATGAAACTTGCAAGGAGTATGAGATAGCATGTTGGGTTTCCCTTATAGTTCTCGAAAGATGTTGTAGATATTTTTGTTTGATTAATAAATAGAGGGACTTGAAGCTCTTTGGATGGTGGAATTACAGAGGAGGTATGGATAGGTAAAAATGTTAACTACTCATTTTTTAAGAGTTTTGATTGCAAATCATTTGTCCATATTGATAAAGAAAATAGAGAAAATCTTGAGGAAAAATTCAAGAAGTGTGAATTGGATATAGTATTAATGATTTTTTTATTATCACTTATGGGATTATGAAAATCATAAAATCATTAAGAGTAGATATGTGGTATTCAATTTAAAGGTCATGTACAAAGATCAGTTGCAGGGAAAGAAACAAGAAAATGAAAACATAGAATAGACAATGATTGATGAAATCAAAGAAAATGAAATTCCAAAGGTATTGGAAAATCAAAATGTACAACAACAAGAGAAGCAATCACCTCAAATTGTTGCAAGTGTTCTTAGAATTCTACCAGGTTAAGTAGACACCATGAACGATACTCTCCTTCATTATATTATTGATTGTTGACTGATTATGGTGAGCTAGAATGTTATGAAGAGGCAATGCAAGTAGACAATAAAACGAAGTGGAAGCAAGGCATGAAAGAGGAAATGGATTCCTTGGTAAATAACTAGACTTGGGACTTGGTTCTGTTTCCTGCAGGAAAAAGAGCATTGCAGAATAAATTGGTTTACAGGTTGAAGGAAAAATATGGAGGCAAAGAGAAGTACGAGGCTAGACTTGTTATAAATGGGTTTGCACAAAAGAAAGGTATATATTTTGATGAAATATTTTCTCTTGTTGTTAAAATGACCCCAATTAGGATTATTTTGAGGCTTGTGGTAGTAGAAGATTTGTGTCTTGAACAATTACATGTAAAAACATATTTTCTCCATGGGGATGGGAAGGAATATATTTATATCGAGAAGACACAAAGATATGAGGTCAAATGAAAGGAGAATTTGGTATGCAAGTTGAAGAAGAGCTTGTATGGCTTAAAGAAAGCTCCAAGGTAGTGGTATTTAAAGTTTGACAGGTTTATGGAAGAATAAGGTTATAGTAGATGGCATTCTGATCATTGTGTTTATTTTAAGAGAATAGAAAATGGAAGCTATATTATCTTTCTATTGTATGTAGATGACATGGTTTTTGCAGGGTCTAACATGCATGATATACATGTGCTAAAAAATAAATTATCTAATTCATTTGTGATGCAGGATTTGGGTGTTGCAAAGAAAATCCTTGGTATGAGAATAACAAGAGATAGGAAAAATCGCAAATTGACGTTGTCCTAGGGTGAGTACATATAGACGGTGTTGGAGAGGTTTAGAATGCAGAATACAAAACCAGTTAGTACACATTTGGCTATCCATTTCAAATTAACCAAGGAAATGTGTCTCAAGACACAAAAGAAGATAAAATACATGTCTAGGGTATCTTATTCATCAACATTTGGAAGCTTGATGTATTCTATGGTGTACATAAGACCAGATATTGCACATGTAGTGGGAGTTGTGAGAAGGTATATGAACAATCCAGGCAAATAACATTGGGAGGAAGTAAAGTGGATTCTTGGGTATTTGAGTGGTACTACTACTCATGCATTATGTGTTGGAGGTTCAAACATTGTTCTACGAATATTTTGATTCATATATGACAGGTGATAAAGATAGCAGGAGGAGCACCACAAGGTATGTTTTTACTATAGGTGGAAAAACAATAAGTTGGATTTTGAAACTACAAAAGGTTGTTTCACTTTCAAAAATAGAAGCAAAGTATGTTTCTCTTACAATGGCTAGTAAAGAGATGATTTGGTTACATAGGTTTATGGAGGAATTGAGAAAGAAGTAGGAGAATAATAGGTTACACTCTGAAATCCAAAGTGCCATTCATTTTACAAATAACTCAACCTTCCATTCTTATACTAATCATGTAAAGATAAGGTACCATTTCATATGATCCATTTTGGAAGATGGACAATTGAAGTTGGAAAATATACATGCTAGCCAAAATCTTGCAGACATGTTAACAAAGGTAGTAACCAAGGAGTAATTGATTTCTTTCTTATCTTCAATTGGACTTCAAGCATGAAGGTGAAGATGAAAAATTTTCTAGGTCCAAGGTGGATCATAGTCCAATAGGCACAACAATAGTGGAGTTATTGTGATTAGTCTCCAAGTGATATATTGTTAGGTTTGGAGTCTGATTATCTTCCTGATTCAAAGGTCTTGTTTCAATCGTGTTTGGAACCCATTACCTAATGGGGGG
>ML786598.1:239357-252646 GCA_009831015.1 Picea engelmannii | reverse complement strand
TATCTTGATTGTTCATATCTAAATCTTAAAGAACAGTTTATAGCTTTGTGACCAAAATTAGAGAAGAAAAAACAATAACCATAGAAAAAATCTTTGTACCTTGAAAAAATCTGTCTTCTTTGAGGAGGTCGATTTCTTTCATGTCGATAATCTTTCTGGTCTACAAATTCAGTTCTGGTGCTTTTTCTTTCATTCCTTCTTGGTGGCTGATTTTCCTTCTTTGTTTCTGCAGAGTGACTGTTGTCAATGTTTGAGGATTTGACAAACTTGATAGATTCTGTATTACTTGGATGATCACTAGTTGATCCTTCTTCATATCCCAATCCATCTTTCAATTTTGAATTTCTTTGTTGATTTAGAATGGAGGTTAATCCTTCTGAGGCTTTAATACTTGGCAGATTTTGGTGATCCAATCCTTTAAACTTCTCCATTTCTTTTCTGGTTTTTACTATCTCTTCTTCTAAGGCTTCACACCTGAATTTCTTCTCTGACAATTGTTGTTTCAGTATGTCTTCTATTTCCTTTGCCTCTTCTAATTCCACTTTCAGCAGAGCAAAGTCTTCATCAGGTTTTTTACTTTCTTTCTCGAACTGTATCAACAATTATTTTTTCTTTTTGTTCTTAATTCTGAGTCTGTCAATTTCTTTCAGTGCACTGATCAGTTCTCCTTCCATATCAACCACAACTTCTTCATCATTATCCATAAGCATGAATTCATTTGCCTTATCTTCACAGGAAGAGTCATTATCCGTGTTTTCTAAGGAATTGTCATTATTTGCAACCAAACTTTTCTTCTTATTATATTTCTTGTATTTGTACTTCTTTTCATCATCAAAGTTCTAGTCCTTTTTCTGATGGGGACACTTAGATGCAAAATGACCTATCTTACCACAGTTAAAGCATTTGAAGGGAAACTTCCCTTGATATTTTCCCGATCCTTTCTTTAACCTTCTCACAAAATTTTCCCCAATATCATCTAATTCTGAATTAGTATTCTTGTCTGCTTTAAAAGATGCTTCTCTAGTACTAGATTTATCTTTGCTAATTCTCATTTCATATGCAGTTAAAGTTCCTAGAAGTTGATCAATGGACAGGGTTTTGAGATCATTTAATTCTTCTATTGAAGAGACTTTTGGATTAAATTTATCAGGAAGAGATCTTAAAATCTTCTGAACTAAGAGTGAGTCGTCAAACTTCTCACCAAGACCCTTCATGGCATTTACAGGTTCTTCAACTCTTAAAAAATACTTGCTAATTGTTTCATATTCATTCATCTTTAGTTGTTCAAATTTCAATCTGTATGTTTGAAGTTTGGCATCTTTTACTTTCTCATTTCCTTCATAACTGCGAATAAGTTTATCCCACATTGCTTTCGCAGTTTCAAGATGCATCACCTTTACAAAATCAGCTTCAACAAGTCCATTCAAGATAGCATTCATTCACTTAGCATTAAAACTAAACTCTAACTTATCGTCCTTGGAGGCTAACACAAAAGGCTTTGTATATCCAGTCTCTACTACATCCCAAACATCAGCACCCAAGGCCATTAAGTATGTTCTCATTCTAATCTTCTAGAAGGAAAAATTTGTTCCATCAAACAGAGGGGGATTAGAGGATGAAGTCCCTTCATGACTTGTCATGTTTAATCTTATAAATCTACCTTTGAATAAAAGGAACCTGCTCTGATACCAATTGTTGAAATTACTAAGACAACTGAAAGGAGGGGGTGAATCAGTTGTTATTGTGCTTAAACAATTTTAAGTCTATTAATACATTCTTAATATTTCTTCAAGTGATCATCAACATTATACAACATATGGACAATAAAAGTAATGAACATCAGTCACACATAAGGTATACACAGAGACAGATTTTCACGAGGAAACCCATAAAGGGAGAAAACCTCTTCTTCTTCGAAATGATAGGCAGTCTTTTAAGTTCTGTACATGATCTATAATTGAGCACCAACTCAATGTGAGGCTGCTACCTCTGTTTTACAAGCTGCAACTTGTTTGAGATTACCAACTCTCTGGTTTCTCTAGCACCCACTAGAAGGAAGCACCAACTCCCTTAATGTTACAACACCAACTAGATGGAAGCACCAACTTCCAGTTACACATGCTCCAACCTGTATAACAGAGAACACTTGTTCTCCCTTGCACCACCTTGCCACCCTGGTTTCTCTGGCTGCAACCAGATGGAAGCTACAACTCCCTATGTTCAAGCTCCCACTTGAACCTCTGATGACAACAGTCCTCCCTAGCACCTCCCAACCACCCTGGAATATAAATGAATAATTAAACAATCAACTACATAGATAAATCGATTCTTACCACTTCTTCTCTATTCTGTAAATCTGGTCTTCTTCTGACTGTTCTGCAATTCTTCTCTTCCTTTGTCTGTTCTACAAATCTTCTCTACTTCAACTTGTTCTGTCATTCCGCTCTGCTTCAAATTGTTCTATCATTCTGCTCTGCTTCAAGTCTTTTCCTAATCTGTTACTCTTCTCTGAGTTTTATCTCCCACTGTGCATATTCTCAGTCTCACACTTTGCATCCTGTGATTTTCCCTTTCTTACAACTTAATTCATTTTTCATCCAGAACAACCCCCCACGCACAGTCTGTCTCTTTTTCTTTTATGCACCACACCCACAGCATTTACACTTCGCATCTTCTTCGACAAAATAAAACCGTCTAAGCAACTGAAACGCCAACCGATCAAGAATCATGAATTAGTTTTTCTAACTGATGAATTAATTGTGAGAGAGAACAGTAGCCCTCTGATCATATTCAATTTTATCTGCACTATTGGATAAACTTTATTAATCTTTCTTTTAAATCGGGTTTCGACATTTCAGCATTCCTATGGCCAAGTTTCTCGACACTTCATGTCGCGATCTCCGAAGCTCTGATACAAAGCTTTTCTGTGCTAGCTCCTTCCTCTATATGACCATGGCCATCACCAAGCGCTTATGCAAAAAGTGATTTTCAAGAATTCGCATTTCGTGAGTCTGGAGATGAGGCATCTCGACTCTCCAAGTCGCAATCCCCAAAACCTCGAGATGGAGCTGAGATCAACGGTCCATGATCTCGATGAATCTACGGTCCATATCTCATCGTGAATTCGCATCTCGCGATTCCTTCGATGGAGGTTCTTGTCACTCCAAGTTGTGATAGGCGAAACTCTGGAATGAAGCTTAGATCAACAGTCCAGACCTCACTTTGATCTGATGGTTGGGATTAAATCGCGATTTCGCATATTGCGATTTCGATGGTTATGTTTCTTACCTCTCTAAGTCGTGATAGGTGAAGCTCTGAGATGGAGCTTAGATCAATGATCTTAGAACAAACCTTGATCTGACGACTGTGATTAAATCACAATTTCTCATATCGCGATTTCGGCAGTTATGTTTCTTACCTCTCCAAGTCGCGATAGGCGAATCTCCGAGATGGAACTCAGATCAATGGTCTAGAACAAAGCTTGATTTGACGGCTGTGATTAAATCACGATTTCGCATATCGCAATTTTGACGGTTATGTTTCTTGCCTCTCCAAGTCACAAGTCGCGAAACTCCGAAATGGCGTGGGATCAACAGTGCCGATCAACACTTGATCTGATGGTCATTTGGAATTGTAAATGAGATCCAACGATCAGAAATGTTGCTTCTCCTCCCGAGCTTACTTTGTTCTTCTTACTCTGATCTTGCCATCGATGATCTACTAACAATCCTCTGCACTATCTCTTCTGAGCTTATTCGAATCTTTTCTGCAGCATCTTCTCATAATGCCAATCTATTACGTACTTTCTGTACTCATGCCATCTTCATTACTATACTTGCCATCAATGACAAGCATTCGTTGTTTGTTAAATATTTGCCAACAGAAGGTCAACCTGCTCTACTCTCTTTTCTCTAGTATGGAAATAATGCAAGTACAAACTGGATATGGAACTCTCTATGGAGTTACCTAAGACCTGTGGTATGTTAAGCCACTAAAGAAAATTAATCCCCTCTTTTATTCTCTCTAATTTTCCACTACCAATTTTTCTTCTTTGCTATGGAAAAAAATACAATAACATAGAATGGAACCCCTTCTCCTCCTAGTGGCTTGGTATTTAACACAGCCTGAGAGCCATATAGGGTTAGGGTATCGATTTCCTTAATGCTCAATTAGTCATTTGGTTTGGAACTTATAGAATTATCTAGAAAATACACTATGTTGCTAAACCTGCATGTTTGATTAATGAGGGATGACGTGGCATCCACTCACATAATGGTGATCAATACGGTAGGTCAACTTGCAGGAAGCATAATATTCTCATACGCACTCTGATTGAGGTGATTCTTAAAAGGTTATAAAGGTATTAGTGTGTAGAATATTTAATATTTATCTGTAGTAAGATTTGTACCGTAAAAGAGTGTTCTTTGATGTCTAAAAATGGCTCTAAAAGATTTAATATGGTTTTTGGACCTAAATTTCCAAATTTGGACCAGATGCCAAAATGGTCATGCAAGTTGATTCCTCCAATTATACCACCTAGAAAGTAATAATATAGATGAAAAATAATATAATGATCCAATCGAAAACACATCTAGATGATTTTAGTTGCATCTAATTCCTATCAAAGAAACAATGTTGAGACAAAGAATGTGGGGTATGTGTTATATTCTTTGCACGACTAGTCCTAGTGTCTACTACATTGCGTTGGGGGCACAAGGGGGTTTGAGGGGAAACGTGTCACATTATTACCTTGTTTTTCATGTCACCTCTATTTTCGTTTCCATTGTTCGGTATTTTTTCAGCGCATGGTTTTTGTCGATGGTTTTCTATTTCCGGTTAAGGAATTAGGTTTGTTGACTAATCTAGTTCATTGGGTTAGGGTTTTTTATTTCATTGGATCCTATATGTATATTGTATTGTAAACAATGTATCACGATGAATGAATATAAAATATGATGGTTTTCCCGATTTGGGTTTACAGGGGAAACATATCTGTGTAATGTGTGTTATTGTCATTGTATCTTTTCTATTCTTTTATTGAAAATATGTTTGTAGTAAAATATTGTAGAAGGTTAAAATCTACATTTGGTATCATAGATTTGTTGGCTTAATGGGGATGCCTTTGTGGTCAAGGGTTTGGATCGAGACTGTGATAATCCTTGTTACAGTGGGAGATCTATTGTATTGATTTTTCAAGTGAAAATAAATGGCGAGTACTTCAAAAATGGAGATCGAGAATTTTAATGGGAAACATTTTGAGCTATGGAAGCTCAAGATGGAAGATCTATTGGTGGATATATATTAGTGGATTGATGTGTATCCAGGTACTACACCTACAACAAGAACCTCAGAAGATTACTGAAACAATTTTGATTGGAAGGTAGACAGAGCAATCTGATTGTGTCTCTTAGATTCATTATTACTGAATGTGTCAGAGGAAGCTACAACCAAAGATTTATGGGATAAGCTGGGGAAGTTGTATCGGTCTAAGTCCTTAGTAAAATATTCTTAAGAAAGAAGATCTATAACTTGAGGATGAGAGACATAAACTTGGTGGTAGAGCATTTGAACGCCTTCAATACTATGGTAAGTTAGTTAGTATTTGTTGAGATTAAAATTTCAGATGAAGATAAGTGTATCAGTTTACTGTGGTCTCTACTAGACTTGTGGGATAGTCTGGTTGTGGCCATAGGTAGTAATACAATTTCCTTGAAGTTTGATGAAGTGGTGTCATCCTTGTTGTCGAAGGAGATGAGATGAAATAACATGGAAGGACAGAGCACAAGTGCATTATTTACAAGAGGACACGCCGAGGAAACATAAATGATTTTAGGGTCAAAATTTCGCTCATGGGCGAAATTAAGGGGCCTCCAATTTTTTATTGGGCGAATTTTTTGTATTAGAATGATTTTTTTAAACTTATATCATTATCCCGTAATATTTTTTAGGGGAAAAATCATGTACAGGGTTAGTCTGTGTTTTTAGAAGGGATAGAGGAAAAAAAATATATTTCGCTCCTAAAATTTGGAGGGACAAGCTTCCATTAGAAAAATTTCTAGAAGTATGGGAATTTCTGATAGCTTCTTTTCCCTGCCATTTGGTAAAATCGAGGTTTATGGTTTAATTCGCCTTGATTTTGTGGTATGGGAACTATGTAGCTACAATCTTTCCTTTTCCTAATTTCCAAAGAATAAGGGGATTTCTGAGAGCATTTTGGCCCTCCCACCTGGTATAAATTGTATGGCATCTTCCCATATATGCATTGGGTTCAAATCAGAGCTTTGTTACTTGTCTGGTTAAAGGTTTGTGAGAACTACAAAGTATAGTGAGTGAAAGGTTCTTCTTTATACCATCCCAAAAAATTCTAATTCCTCGGGGCCCGGTTTACCTTTCATATCTTGAATCTTCGTGGTTATTTCCCCTCGACGGAATGGAAAAAATGGCAAGAGATGCCAGTGGTGGAGCCTCCTATTCAGAGTAGCAGAAATTAGAATTTTTTACGGTTATCCCAACCCGCTCGGAAGGTGTCGCGTGAGGCTTTGGTGGTGAATAATTACCAGGGTTTATGTTCTTCTTGATAGGTATTTACCTGGTCCTTCATCTCAGTGTGTTTCCTCATAGCAAAGAATTATGAATCATATTAGTAAAATTAGAAGAATGCTCTGTTTTGTAACTTGACAGTTAGTTCATGGATTTAATATTCTAAAAGATGAAAGGTTTGGTTTAAAGGAAACTTGCACTTATTATGTATCTTTTTGAATGCTTTATCTCAAAAGGAAATCACTTACAGAACTTATAAATTCAATGTATTTAATCAAACAATGATACCTTTGAATGAAATTTATGCAATTAATCTGGAGCCCTGTACTGTTTCAATTACTATACAGTATTCTCAAGGAAATACAAAGCCTCCCTTTTAATTAATGTTAGTCTCCACAATCTACATATTTCCATGTATTAAAAAAAGATAGAGACATCAAAAGAGAGTCAAAATTCTTTGAAATCTTAGAATTCTCTCTACTTATTCACATAACAAATCAATTGTGTACTTTCATTCAGAGAATGAAAGGTGATTTACAACCACAGTTGGGGAACATGGCCATTACCTCATGTTTCATGTTACATTCCAACCAACCAAGGAATTTAACATTACAACACACCAGTTTCCAATCTCCAATACCTTTGTTGATTTTGTACCTGCAGAGGTAGTTAGGGAAACAACTAAAGAAGTTGTTGTGTTTTTGTACTCACTGTAAATAGATCCTAACATTCTATAGCCGTGTCTGCATTTTCTAGTCCAATATTCACTACTCCTTTAGGGTTCCTTTGTTCGCAATCATGCTCCACATTTATATCATGTATTACATCATTCAGACATGAACAAGAACCAAATGATTCACTAGTTTGGCGATGCATTCAGCTCCAAGACTCCATGTGACGGCGCAAATCCTTACCCCAACTTCAGTAGAGAGGAATCCTAATCTTGTTGGTGATTTATTGGTGGGAAAAGGAATCCTAATATTTCCACACTTGATTTGGGAGTAGTTCATCTAATTTGGTTTAGGAGACATCAGGCTTTCTGCTTCAAGTGAATCCGAGCCAATATTTTTAATAGCCTTTTAAAAAAGTTGTTCAAGAGGTGAAAATGGTCATTTCTTTGTCTTAAGCTATCATCAACATACAAGCTCAAGTTCAACATCTGAATGATGTAATACAAGATATAAACATAAAAAACAAAAAACAAATATGGGCAACTTACTCAATAAACTTGTAACTGTGAGGTGCTTCTGAATTCATACACTAATTTTGAATATTGTGAACTTACATTATGAAATTAATCTTTGATTTTACTAACGAACTTGGATTTCCTGATAGAGATATCTGATTCGAAATTTCTAGTTGACATTTGTTGAATGATCAAACCTCTTCCTATATGGAAGTATAGTTCTGTCATCAATTCTATTTTAATTATGGTTTAATGATGAAATTATGTAGTTTCCATAATTGTAATTGATTTAGGGCAGCACTAACAAGACCCTAACTTCAGGATCATAAAGAAAATTTGGTTAGTTTTATTATAAGGGATAACATTGTAACAATCAACAACTAATCTTCCAATTAGTTTCTTGAAGCTCTAACTAGAATTATTATAATTGGTACCAACAAAATATGTAGCTGCAACATTTATTACGATGTTCCTTGGTAATACTATAACCATATGACTAATTAATCCCTAATATCAGTTATTATAATATACAGTAGTTTGACTTGCAACTGTACATTCAAAGTTTCAACACAACACCACAACATGTCTGTTAAGGCATTATTATTAGTTACATACAATTTTCTCCATGATTGGGAACAAGGTGATATAGTCAAATGCAATGACACAAGCAAACTAAAAACAAAATATAGGCATTCTTCTGTAGAAACCAACTACCAATGTACTGTGAAGAGCACCAAGGAAAGCAAGACCAGAAAGGAGCAATTCTACATAGTTGAGAGGTGCATTGTTATAAATGTGTGCTTATTTGAAAGTTTAGAGAGGGAAAACATAATAAAGAAACAAATGAATTTAAAGATGGTGAAGTTATACACAATAATATATGAACACATCATTCAAGAAGTCAATGCCATATAATGGGAATCTAATATGAATGCATGGTAGCAATGACATTAAAAGGATAATGAAGAACCAAGACCACTTAACAATTTTATCATTTATCAAAAGGTTATATATTACTCTGCACAAAATATATTCATATACTTGTCCTAACAATCATTAACATGGCATCTTAATTATTTTTCAAAACATTTTATCTATAATACCGGTCTATAAAGGTTTTTAAACATATCCCTCAGGGAAAAATGCTCAGACAGGGAGAATAGAGAGATTTGTGCATTGTTTCATCCCCAAAGAAAACAATATAAAACCATAGGTTATTTGTATACCAACTTTGATAAATTCATAAATTGTTAAAGAGCTATGCATTCAATGGAAAAATCCAAAAACGCCATACCTAAATATCTTTTTCTCAAACATGGAAAGATAGATGTACACCTATCTGGGATAGGGGCTCATACATTCTTTCAAAGGACATTCCAAATCCTTGTATGACGTTGATCCCTCCTTGGGATGAATGGAATAAACTTAACTTTAACATAGAAACAGATGTAACCATGGCTTGGCAACATCTGGTGGAGTCTTGTGAGATAAAGAAAGCAAAATTATTTATTTATTTTATAAATTCATTTATAAGGCTACTAATAATTAGGCTGAGGTCAAAGCTTTAACTGAAGGAATCGAGATTTGCATCAGGAATGGTATCCAATCAGTAGAGATTGAAGGGAAGGGACTCTAAATTACTCATTGACATTCTACTATAAAATCCATGAGGTGATTGGTTTATTAAAACTAAGATGGTCTGGATTGAACTAGCTAATGCTGGGATGAACATCTTTTTGCCACACTAGAAGGTCAGCATATAAAATTTCTGACTAGATATCTAATAAATCCAAGCCATTGACAAAGAAACCCTTCAAATTATTAAAAGCTAATAAATTCATCCGGTGGGCCATGAGGTAGGAGGTCAAGTTGGCCCATCTCCTCACCCATTCATCCCTATAACAGAATATCCATCAAAAACATTGTAACAAAACATCTAATAGATCATAACTATAACAAACTAGCCATCAAATCATTCTTTTTTCAACCATTGTTTTACTTTGATTATTCTTCCTTGTAGATCATCTATCACAGTGTTGATCCAGCTCTGATTATACTTCTATGGATTGAGTATTGATCTCATATTGATATTTGGGACAAGAACCTCTAAATCACCATAATTTCCAATCTTTGCATCATGTATTAATGTTGGTTTCATGCTTTCAATGCATGTATGAATATATTCAATCAAGAGGTGTCGTTTATGTTATTAGACTAGCATCTAAATATGGTTGAAGATAGGATAAGACTATGCTTCTCATTCCGCTACACTTTCCAGCTAAGTCCATAGTACCATAAAACACCTTGATTATCCTCAAGATCAATAAGAATAAATTTCAAGCAACAAAACCTCAACACAAATATGAGGTTTAACTATTCCACCAAAATTTCCTACACTGGCACCCAAAGATTTGACACATGTAATAACCAATCTCCTATTTTTAAGGCACTATTTCTACAAAAGAAAAGACATGTGTGCCACTTTGACTATTTTCTAGTCTTGGGACTATTGAAGAGATCCTCTTGATTTGATGGAACTTTGAACCTTATCTAACCAATTCCTGTGAAATGGCATTCTACAACCAGTTTTTAGCACACATAGTGTAATTTTCCTATTTTGCACTAAAAAATTAGTTTTATACTCTGTTTTTTCCTTTCTTGCATGCTTGATTGATTTCTGGAAGTCTTAGTAGTTGAAGAAGAGTTGGAGAAACCTTCCCTAAACATCATTGTCAAATGAGCTGTGGTTACTTCTACTACTTACCAAACTATCATCTAAACTAATTGCTTGAGTCTTAGATGCCCTTTTTTTTTGTTCTTCCTATCCTCCATAGTTTAGTTCCTTCATAAATCTCCCAACAAACTTTTCACATTGATCTCTCAGATGAATGGCATGTCTGGAGCATGAACACTACATTTGAATTGGCCAAGAGAATTTCTAGCTTTCAGGATCAAACTTCTTCCCTGGCTTGTTAAAATCTCTTCCCATTAGTCATTGATATTTATCAACATTTGATGCCTCGCCCTTAAAACTCAGCATTGAATGCTTGAATAGTTATGACCAAGAACACAATTAATATGCTTACAAGACTGTGCCAGAATTGGTACCAAACCCAACATTGTCACTTTTGCATCCTTATCGAATGTCCATATGTGCCCAAACATCCGCAACTTTAAGATAAGATGAATTAAGGTTCATAATAATCTGATTTATATCATCTGCAATCTTGTTATGAGGCATATTTCTATGCCATATTTTATGGAGGCTTTCAAGCCATCACAAAATAATTTTTGTAGATGATAGGTGGTGGAATAAGATAGAGAAGATTTTGGTCTAGAGGAGGAAAATGACTCTTTGTGTAAACATTCATCTCTTTGATGAAATGGATATGGCATCGTGGATATTAAGAAGGACTATAATCGATAGACTCCAAGGGGTCGGGTTACACTGTTGCCTCTCTCGACTCCACCACTTTGAGAAATGATCCGAAATCGGATTCAGAAGCCTGTCAGGGCATGAAAAATGCTCAAAAATGAAAGTGCTCGAAATCTGACGAAACCAACACCATTGCGTCCGGCTCGTCTTCCTGATCCCGGTGGTATAATGTTTTTTGTCAAACGGAGTCCGTATGGAGAAGATATCGCATTCTGTCTGCCAAGCCAAACAGGCAAAATTTTGAATGCTAACTATACATGTCCGTACAGTCCGTACAGGACACCTGTCAGTCCGTACAGGACACGTGGAAGGTTCGTACGATGACACGTGGTAGGTTCCATACAGATGATGTGGTGGATTCAGATTGTGACACGTGGCAGCACCGGAAGGCGACACATGTCAGGTTGATTTGGCATTTTTGGCGCGCAGTTGGACCAATCCTGGAGTGACACGTGTCACCACTGGAAGGGTGAGATGTGGCACGGGTGACGTCAGCAGCTGATGTGGCAGCTTGACCGGGAAGATGATGTGGTGTACGGAAGTTGACGTGTCAGATGTTGTCGTGGGCGAATCACATTGCGACACGTGGCACTGTTCGGGCGAATGGTTGGGTGCCACGTGGCCCAGTCTCGGGCTGCCACGTGGCACCCCGTAATTGGTTATTTGGTTTTGGTTTGATAAAAGTGTTTGTGGCCGACCAGATTCGAACCGGTGACTTCCCGCTATGCTAAATTCTTTGCAACGACCGACTTACCGTTACACCACATGTTGTTCCTTGTAAGTTATACGGTATAAATTGCATTTAAAATTGGTTATGGTTCGGTTTGGGCTGCGACCGGGCCGGGGCTTGGCCCCAGCCCTTGGTCGCGCGCCGTTTAAATGTGATCACAGTTATTTATATGTGCGCGCGGTTGAAGTTTGGTTATGTTACAGTTAACCATTGGACCAACGGTCATATAACCGTTTGCTAAACGACCAGGGGTCAATGGAAAAGGGCCAGCGCATTAGCGCTTGGCCATGTTATGGGCCATATGACCATATAAAGGGTGCACGCGTTAGGCCAAAAGGGGCTAGCGCCTATATAACTATAATATATAGTTATAAAGTGGGTTTTAAACCACTTTTTTTTGTTTAATTAATATTTAACTCATTTTTAATGAAATTAACTCATTTTTGGGAGTTATTTGGCTTTTTTAGAGCCTAAATTCGTGGAGGAAGTTGAAGATGGATAACCAACTTCCCCACTATTTAACCAAGGCCATTTTGAGTCCATGGAGACAGCTTTTGGACGGATTTGGAGAGCAGAGATGCTGAGGCAAAGCCAAGTCAAAGCCAGTTTGAGGCAGGGAAGCTGTTGAGGAGGAGATGCCGTCGGACGATTTCTGAGAGCTTCGGACATCCGTTTCAGGTGCCGTAAGTTGTGCAAGATTCTAGAGATCTGGGCGAACATGACCAAATCAGTCTGGAAGCCATTCAACATTGTAATGATGTACCATTAAGCTTTCGAAAAGAAATAAAGAAGCCTCCCCCACAGAGAAAAGGCCCGGAGACGTAGGCAAAGTTGTGCCGAACTCCGTTATCAACCTGTGCATTATGGTTTGCTGTTTTTCATTGCATTTCATATCTGCAATTATTTTAATGGCTGTATAATTCATTTTCTTTTTCTCGTTCTTTCGTTAAGTTTCCCAATGGTCAATTAATGCATGCAATTAAAAACTCAACCATAAGTCATTTCGAAAAATCCTGATGGATCAAGTGGTATCAGAGCTAGTTGACGTTTGGATTTGAGTTTTGCATGTTATCCAGGGAAGAACACATCTCAAGGAGGAAAATGGCATCTACAGGAGGACTTTCTCAAGATGAGAAGGAGTTTAGAGATACGGTGTTTTCCATGGCCAAGATGGTGAAGGTGTTGTATGAAGACTACTTGGAACGAAAGAGCACGGTTCAAGTGAAAGCTTCAAAGAACAACAAAGGGAAAGACGCATTGAAGGAAGTGCCTTCTACATCTGTTTCAGACAACATATCTGAGGTATGCAGTGAAGGTTTCTCAACAAATTTTCCTCATTCTCATCAAGTTGGTTTTGGTGAATTCGAAAAACACACAAAAGGTGTAGGTTTAAGAAT
>ML786598.1:214880-235404 GCA_009831015.1 Picea engelmannii | reverse complement strand
CAGTAACCTTTTGGGGAACAAAAGGTCTTATTGTCGGGAGGTGTGATCCAAAATCAGATTCAGAAGCCTGTCAGGGCATGAAAAATGCTCAAAAATGAAAGTGCTCAAAATCCGACGAAACCAAGACCATTGCGTCCGTCTCGTTTTCCTGATTGCGGTGGTATAAATTTTTTTGTCAAACGGAGTCCGTATGGAGAAGATATCGCATTCTGTCCGCCAAGCCAAATAGGCAAAATTTTGGATGCTGACTATACCTGTCCATACAGTTCGTACAGGACACGTGTCAGTCCGTACAGGACATGCGACAGGTCCATATGATGACACATGGTAGGTTCCGTACAGATGATGTGGTGGATTAAGATTGTGACACATGGCAGCACTGGAAGGCGACACGTGTCAGGCTGATTTGGAATTTTTGGCGCACAGTTGGACCAATCCTAGAGTGACACGTGTCACCACTGGAAGGGTGACACGTGGCACGGGTGACGTCAGCAGATGACATGGAAGGATGACCGGGCATATGACGTGGCGTACGAAAGTTGACGTGTCAGGTGTTGACGTGGGCGAATCACATTGTGACACGTGGCAGTGTTCGGGCGAATGGTTGGGTGCCACGTGGCCCAGTCTTGGGCTTCCACGTGGCACCCCGTAATTGGTTATTTGGTTTTGGTTTGATAAAAGTGTTTGTGGCCGACCGGATTCGAACCGGTGGCCTCTCGCTATGCTAAAGTCTTTGCAACGACTGACTTACCGTTACACCACATGTTGTTCCTTGTAAGTTATACGGTATAAATTGCATTTAAAATTGGTTATGGTTCGGTTTGGGCTGCGACCGGGCCGGGGCTTAGCCCCAGCCCTTGGTCGCGCGCCATTTAAATGTGACCACAGTTATTTATATGTGCGCGCGGTTGAAGTTTGGTTATGTTACGGTTAACCATTGGACCAACGGTCATATAACCGTTTGCTAAACGACCAGGGGTCAATGGAAAAGGGCCAGCGCATTAGTGCTTGGCCATGTTATGGGCCATATGACCATATAAAGGGTGCGCGCGTTAGGAAAAAAGGGGCTAGCGCCTATATAACTATAATATATAGTTATAAAGTGGGTTTTAAACCACTTTTTTTTGGTTTAATTAATATTTAACTCATTTTTAATGAAATTAACTCATTTTTGGGAGTTATTGGGCTTTTTTAAAGCCTAAATTCGTGGAGGAAGTTGGAGATGGATAACCAACTTCCCCACTATTTAACCAAGGCCATTTTGAGGCCATGGAGACAGCTTTTGGACGGTTTTGGAGAGCAGAGGTGCTGAGGCAAAGCCAAGTCAAAGCCAGTTTGAGGCAAGGAAGCTGTTGAGGAGGAGATGCTGCCGGACGATTTCTGAGAGCTTCGGACATCCGTTTCAGGTGCTGTAAGTTGTGCAAGATTCTAGAGATCTGGGCGAACATGACCAGATCAGTCTAGAATCCATTCAACATTGTAATGATGTACCATTAAGCTTTTGAAAAGAAATAAAGAAGCCTCCCCCACAGAGAAAAGGCCCGGAGATGTAGGCAAAGTTGTGTCGAACTCCGTTATAAACCTATGCATTATGGTTTGTTGTTTTTCATTGCATTTCAGATCTGCAATTATTTTAATGGCTGTATAATTCATTTTATTTTCCTCGTTCTTTCGTTAAGTTTCCCAATGGTCAATTAATGCATGCAATTAAAAACTCAACCATAAGTCATTTCGAAAAATCCTGATGGATCAAGTGGTATCAGAGCTAGTTGACGTTTGGATTTGAGTTTTGCATGTTAGCCAGGGAAGAACACATCTCAAGGAGGAAATGGCATCTACAGGAGGACTTTCTCAAGATGATAAGGAGTTCAGAGTTACGGTGTTTTCCATGGCCGAGATGGTGAAGGTGTTGTATGAAGACTACTTGGAACGAAAGAGCACGGTTCAAGTGAAAGCTTCAAAGAACAACAAAGGGAAAGAAGCATTGAAGGAAGTGCCTTCTACATCTGTTTCAGACAACATATCTGAGGTATGCACTGAAGGTTTCTCAACAAATTTTCCTCATTCTCATCAAGTTGGTTTTTGTGAATTCGAAAAACACACAAAAGGTGTAGGTTTAAGAATATTAACTAAGATGGGTTATGAAAAAGGAAAGGGCCTTGGACGTCGAGGTCAAGGCATTGTAAATCCTATTGAGGTTGAGGAAAGGCCTCGATACTTAGGATTGGGATATGAAAGAGGGGACCTTAGAGAGTCTTCCAAGATGGGTTCCAAATATTCGGAAGCAAGTGATGCTTCAAATGGCCAACTTAAGACATTGCAGGAAACTTCACAAAAGGAGATGGCGCACCACTTCAGGACTATGGTAGTGAATGCAAGTCGTCTCCAAATAAAAGTGAAGATCAGCATGGAAGGTATAATGGTCATGTTTTTGTTAGTTCTCCTTTTGATTATAACAAGAATAATCAAGTAAACCGGAATTTGTGGAAACTTTATCCATGTGCTTATTGTCATTCACCTAAGCATTGTGTTTCCAAGTGTTGGAAGAGACAAACTTTGTACAGGAAACCTATGTCATCCAAGAAGGAAACGCGACGTAAAGACTCAAGTCCACAACGGAAGAAGGAGAAGGTTAAGCAGGTCTGGATGCCGAAAACTCGTTGTACGTTTTGCAACAAGAGTGGACATCAAAAGGCTAGCTGTTGGAAGCTTAATCCAGAGCTTCATCCAAAGAAGGGAAAGAGGATTTTGCATGCACCCATGAAGGAGGAAGGATTACCAGCGAAGCAAGAAGAACACCGTGAAGGAAATAAAGCAGTCACTTGGTTCTGCTAGAAGTGGATGTCTCATCTTCATTGTGTTTTGCTTCCCCTGATGTAATCATCTTTCAGAGACAAAGAGAAAGTCGGGTGGCCTATCCCGAGCTTGTCAAGTGGTCAGTAACCTTTTGGGGACCAAAAGGTATTATTGTTGGGAGGTGTGATCCGAAATCGGATTCAGAAGCCTGTCAGGGCATGAAAAATGCTCAAAAATGAAAGTGCTCGAAATCTGACGAAACCAACACCATTGCGCCCGGCTTGTCTTCCTGATTCTGGTGGTATAATTTTTTTTGTCAAACGGAGTCCATATGGAGAAGATATCGCATTCTGTCCGCCAAGCCAAACATGCAAAATTTTGGATGCTGACTATACCTGTCTGTACAGTCCGTACAGGACATGTGTCAGTCTGTACAAGACACGTGTCAGTCCGTACAGGACACATGGCAGGTCCGTACGATGACACGTGGCAGGTTTCGTACAGATGACATGGTGGATTCAGATTGCGACACGTGGCAGCACCGGAAGGCGACACGTGTCAGGCTGATTTGGCATTTTTGGCGGGCAGTTGGACTAATCCTGGAGTGACACGTGTCACCACTGGAAGGGTGACACATGGCACGGGTAACGTCAGCAGCTGACATGGCAGGCTGACCGGGCAGATGAAGTGGCATACGGAAGTTGACGTGTCAGGTGTTGGCGTGGGCGAATCACATTGCGACACGTGGCACTGTTCGGGCGAATGGTTGGGTGCCATGTGGCCCAGTCTCGGGCTTCCACGTGGCACCCCATAATTGGTTATTTGGTTTTGGTTTGATAAAAGTGTTTGTGGCCGACCGGATTCAAACTGGTGACCTCCCGCTATGCTAAAGTCTTTGCAACGACCGACTTACCGTTACACCACATGTTGTTCCTTGTAAGTTATACGGTATAAATTGCATTTAAAATTGGTTATGGTTCAGTTTGGGCTGCGACCGGGACGGGGCTTAGCCCCAACCCTTGGTCGCGTGCCATTTAAATGTGACCATAGTTATTTACATGTGCGCGCGGTTGAAGTTTGGTTATGTTACGGTTAACCATTGGACCAACGGTCATATAACCATTTGCTAAACGACCAGGGGTCAATGGAAAAGGGCCAGCGCATTAGCGCTTGGCCATGTTATGGGCCATATGACCATATAAAGGGCGCGCGCGTTAGGCCAAAAGGGGCTAGTGCCTATATAACTATAATATATAGTTATAAAGTGGGTTTTAAACCACTTTTTTTTGGTTTAATTAATATTTAACTCATTTTTAATGAAATTAACTCATTTTGGGGAGTTATTGGGCTTTTTTAGAGCCTAAATTCGTGGAGGAAGTTGGAGATGGATAACCAACTTCCCCACTATTTAACCAAGGCCATTTTGAGGCCATGGAGACAACTTTTGGACGGTTTTGGAGAGCAGAGATGCTGAGGCAAAGCCAAGTCAAAGCCAGTTTGAGGCAGGGAAGCTGTTGAGGAGGAGATGTTGTCGGACGATTTATGAGAGCTTCGGACATCTGTTTCAGGTGTCGTAAGTTGTGCAAGATTCTAGATATCTGGGCGAACATGAAAAGATCAGTCTGGAAGCCATTAGGCATTGTAATGATGTACCATTAAGCTTTCGAAAAGAAATAAAGAAGCCTCCCCCACAGAGAAAAGGCCCGAAGACGTAGGCAAAGTTGTGCCGAACTCCGTTATCAACCTGTGCATTATGGTTTGTTGTTTTTCATTGCATTTCAGATCTGCAATTATTTTAATGGCTGTATAATTCATTTTCTTTTCCTCGTTCTTTCGTTAAGTTTCCCAATGGTCAATTGATGCATGCAATTAAAAACTCAACCATAAGTCATTCTGAAAAATCCTGACGGATCAAGAAAGCACTCTTTGTGCTGAGGATATCCATCTTTGTCTCTCTCCTCTCTCAACACCAATTCTTATCTTCCCGATACAACTAAATAATCTCCGAATGAAGTAAATACGAGGAGGAATAATATTTTGAATAAAATATTAAGTTTTGACATATTTTTGAAGGATTCTTCCTAATTTGAATTGGATTCCAATCTTTTGACATCTCCCTCGAGTTGAGGCCTTTAAGGAATCTTCTGAATTTGAATTGGATTCCAATTTTTTTATGTATATATAGATACTGTGATATGTTATTGTGATTAGTGTTTGGCATGTTTCCATTAGAAAATAACAAGTTTCTTTAGGGCCAAATCAATTTCCCTGCATACCTTTTGCATTGTTGGGTTAGTCACATCGTTGATGATTTTTTTTTTGGAAAAGATTCTAGTTTAGATTGGATATGATAGAATGTCTATTGACAGAATTTTTTGTTTCCATTGTCCATGACCAAACATCCACTAATTTTGCAATAACAGGGGACCCCAAGTGAGATGCAGTTGAAACTAACCATTTCCATACAAACACCCATGTTTCCATTGCTCGAAATCTTGAAATATAAGTTGGGCACCAACACAGTAGCTATGAAGATATTTTCATCTTCATATTTGAATTGTTACCACATTAAAAAATTGTTGTAGAAGGGGCATAAACCTAATAACTAGTATCTAATTAAATGACTCAGTTTCAGGTTACAACAATTGTGTGTTGTTGATTGTCTCTAATTAGTGATGTAAAAGGACTCTGAACCTTCCATTGGATTTTTTGTCTGAGATTGAAAACCATTGATGCTAACATAAAGCCTTCTCATGCCAAAAATTTCTCCATTATCATTGGACTTCACATGAGAACTGACTATTACAATAGACATGTTCTCCAAAATACCATCTTCTACCATTTTTATATTGGACCCTGAAGTTGCAGCCAATGGTAGCAACTATGACTGCAATAATATTAGTTGTCAAGATACCATTCCATCAATTTGTTTTCCCTGGAATAAGTCTAATATTTTCATAAATTGACACGATAACATTTACATTTTAGGTCGTAATAGTCTCTAAAAGAACCAAAGACTAACTCTTAATATTTTAGTTAACAAAATGTCATAGTAGTTGATGAATTATGTAATTCTAGGAAATATTTCTTCCCCTCTCTTCACTAGACTATTTTTAATAGGCCAAGGTACCTTGGTATGTGCAACTGACATGAAATTATATTTTGCAAATTAGTCCTATAATTTCAATTTTCCTTCAAATTTGAGTAAGGAAAACTATAATTAGCTTCAACATTTTTTCCTTCAATGCATCATTAAATTCTAGCAAAGATTTAATGACTATTCATTGGACTATTTATAATGACTTGCACATGCATTTTTCATTGTATAGTTTAAAATTTCGTAAGGTTCTACTAAAATAATATGAACTCTTTAGAGATTGTCCAAAATATACCTTTGATTTGCATTTAATTTAATATTTGTTACAAAGTTTTATTTTTGTAAACCAAATTCCGAGGCACATGTAACACATTCAAGCACTTAGTTCTATTGTCAATAGCCACAATGTCTTGATGGGAAGGATGTTTTTTTCTACAACAAAATTGATTATCTCAAATTTAGGGCCCCATTTTTTCCATGTGTTCAATAGAGATTATCTTATAAAAGAGTTGATTATACATATTACCCACCTCTCATTTTTTTTCCTTCTAGAGTTCATAAAGAAAATGGCCTGATTGTATTTATTGTTCCAATTTCAAGCCATTTAAAAATGAATACAATTTAGGAAGTAATATTTTGAAAAGATTTATGAGGTTATTAAATATCGTTATAATTGCGAGACAATGCTTAAATATCACTATAAATGTGAGATCATATTTACTTATGGATATAGCTTATTAGAGAACCTATAACAGAATTACAAGAGCACAAATCCTATCAATTGTAATAATGAGATTCAATTTTAAATCAATTTTTAAGCCACTTCATATGAAACTCACTACCAAGAATGGAAGCCATAAACATTTAAATTGTGATAATACCAAGTTTACAAGGATATCAAGATTTGAAATATTATTGGAGGACTCTTTCTAGTTTGAATTAGATTCTAGTTTTAATGGAATCAATAAACATTTAAATCGTTATAAAAACAAGATTATAAAATATTGAGTTTTGACATATTTTTGAAGGATTCTTGCTAATTTGAATTGAATTCCAATCTTTTGACATCTCCCTCGAGTTGAGGCCTTTAAGGAACCTTCCCAATTCGAATTGGATTCCAATTTTTTGATGTAGATATGTAATGATCCCAAGCCATTATGCAAGGATCATCACGGGTTTGGTGTCTTTTTAAAACTTTTCTGGTTGTGGCATTTCGTCAAGCACTTTGTTGTCCTACTTGTTTAGATGTGTTTACTTGCTGAATGGCCTCTTGATTTCGGCCTTAGGGTTTACTGATGTGTTATCTATATGTGTTGCAGCAATAAACAAGAAGATATAACCATGGAACATACCTCAACCATATGCAATATGATAGACAAGCCAAAACATCTCAAATCTTCTTTTATTCATAAGATAGAAGAACCTGCTACAATGGAGATGTCGATCTGGAATGCTCAATAGATGGCTATGAAAATAGACAATAGAGCTGCTACAAAAAGATTTCGATAATACAAAATAATCCTCCAAAGGTTGGATAAGAAATGAAGACCAATGCCACGTCCTGCTGGATAGCTAAAGCTCCTCAACAATTTGGCCCTGGTGCCAAAGATGTCCAATCACCTCAAGAAAGATGCCAAACAGTAGATCGAGTGATGGAAAGAACAACCCAGGTGCCCGAATCTCCAATATCCCTCTCAAACCTTGTAGATCTAAACTCCTCCATTGAATGGTGCACCCCACTGGATGACTGAAACCCTAATAATTCGGCTTCTCTCCTAGAGACCTCCACCAAACCACTAGAATGATAGATCGGGGCACGACAATGAATACCCAAGTGCTCAAATCATCAAAATACCTACTAGATCCTTAGATCTAGCTACCCTCCAAATAATGGTGCACCCTCCTCTTGGGAAATCGTCCCACTATCAATACAAATAAACCTCCCACTGAAATGCCTCCGGAAACCACCAAGAATGATGCTAGGAAACCTGCAAGGGAAACCCAATACCTGGAATGCCCAAAATCACTTCTCCTCAGCTAGGATGAATCCTCCCTCAATGAATGGTGTGCCCCTCTTGTTGGAAACCCTAGCTGGTGCACCCTCTCTCTCTCTTCCCTTCAACTGATGTAGAATCCTCTTGCAACTGAGTAGATCTAGAACTAGAATGGTGTGGGAGAGTATTGCATCTCTAAGACCAAGCTTGGGACAAGATAGGTGGAATCTTTCACCACCAAATCGTCCTCTAGGGTTTGTTAAGTCAAAACCCTTGAAACCCCCAATGTTGGGCTCACTAGCTAAAAGCCAGATATCAAAATAAGATCATACATGAATGATAGAGTAGAGGCCCTTGCCTTCCTTTTATAATTTTTGGCTCACCTTGTCCCTCCAAAGTGAATTTCATTTTATTAATAATTAATTAATTAATTAAATCACTTTAATTAATTAATTGACCTTTAAACCTCTAAAAATCTCCTTATCTGTTCGTGTGGCTACCCTGGCCACTGAAAGTCACTTCTATCCATCCCATCCTGTAGTGTTGCTCCTCCCGATTCCAATGAGATATTACACTAAGAGGTTCCTCCAAGCAATGTGCCCAAAATGACCTCTTTAGTGAATTTAATTGACTTATAGCTCAAAATACTCAAAATTGTGGAAATCATCTAAATGCAACGCAACCAAAGCCAACCTGTGCGGAATGGCTCATAATGATGAGATATGAAGAGAAATGCAAGCTGGACCACACAATGCCTCTCAATAATCCCTGTACTCTCTATAACGCCCATCTGGCTACTCTAGTCATCATAAACCTCTGCACTGTGATGATGTCCCAAAGTGGGGACATTACAGTCCTCCCTGCTAGAAAATTGCTTGTCCTCAAGCAATAACCAAATACACTCAAATAAAATACCAAGATCCCATGTCCACTTGTGGGATACATAGTAGAATCCATCAAAAGATGAACAATGGTACACTCCACCCCCTGGATCCCATATCAGGAAGTGAACTGCAATACTCTGTGAAGCATAGTCTTGAAAGATATCAACCCTGTGAACCTCATGCACATGACACATGGCCTCATCTCGGAATGAGTCCATCCTCCAAATCTCTACCAAGATCCACACGGCCTCCATCAACTTCACATGTTGATTCCAGAATGACGTACTGCAAGACCTCCGTGAGACACCCTCAAGCACTGTGCTCCCCTCAACACTGAAGCTAAATGGAAAGTTAGAACAAATTTCTCCTGCAAAGGTCCACTCACCCCTGTCAGTCAGTGAAATGCTCAACCCTGCAATCCATGGGTCCCACGCTAACCTCTGTCAAGGATCACCCTGCTGGTCCTGCACTACTCTGACCACAACTGTCTGTCCCTTGCATACATACTGGATCGTCCTCTTTTGGATCCTCAAGCTGAAATACCTGTGACCACTAGACCTGTTGTCCAGAAACTATATCTATAAAGGCATCTTTGTAGAAGAAGTACATATCCACCCATCTCCACGTTTGATCATGATGATAAAGAGTGACAAGTTGCCTTGCTCTATCGAACAAATCCCTGCAGGCCCACTCCAGACTGATCCCTGGTGGAGTGTGTGGCTCTCGGGCGCAACATGGGTCATCATGTAGTGAAACATCCGGCTCACCCAATGAACTCTCAGATCCCATGGAAAACTTGGAAGTTTATCACTTCCAATATCATCTAACTGCTCCTATGTGAGACTCATCTGCTATCCTCCTCATGCTGTTGTCAATGATAAATGTGTCAGAAAAGGATAACAGACATATCTGCAGCTAACTGTAGTACTAGAAGGCATCACATGCTTTGGTCAAACCCAAGGATTCGACCAGAAGCTCGTCCATCTATATCCATGATAGATGGTCTCCTATGGTCATCATTGAATCCCAACCATCCAATACAACCGGAAGTAACCCCTCTGACCGTTAATCAACCAATATCCATCTCTCATCTCCCATGCAACCATTGAAATGGTGAAGGTGATCTCCCACAACTATGTGCTGATGCAGAGAATTGACCTCTACATACTCCCCTAAGTGTGTCTCCTCCCTGCAAGGCACTATACCCCTCTGAATGCCACCATACATCTCGGCATGACTCTATGAACTATCCCTCATCACCGTATGCTCTGGCATACTCATGTCGTCTCTTGTAGACTCATGCTACATTGTAGATCTGGGGTGTACTGCTATATCAACCTCTACATGGAGGTCAACTGCTCTCGGAACATAAATGGAAGTGTCCTCCATCAACTGGTGCTCCTCTGCTAGACAACCAACATCCTCTAACCATGTGACTGAAGGATATATTAGAGTGTCCACCAAGATAGATGAAGTGGATCTCTGACGGATCTCCTCAAGAAGCTCATATGATCCAAACTTTGATTCTTGAAGGGTTGTCTGTGTGCCTCTCAAGAATCCTCGAGTGCTCTCCAACTTCTGAGTGAGTTGGCCTACCTCCAACTCCTTCCCCCTCAAGGCCCTGTGATACAACTCACCAATCCCCAGTATGTAGCCCCTGTCTGTCAACTACTGCTGGTAGTCAGTCCTCATCATAGACACTCTCTTCCTGAGAGTGTGAAAATCATCCATGGAAAATCCTCCATCTGAGCTACCCTGTGCCATTGATTCTCTCAAATAGTAATCTACCATCACTGCATGCATGTTATCAATACGTCTAGTGGCTTCCATGATCATAGCCTCACTAACTCTCAATTGTGCTGCTAAGTGGTGTGACTCCTGATCATGGTCATCCTGACGTGCCATCTCAGACCCCTCACTGCTAGTGTCAACTTTGGAATCCCCAAAAAAACCATCTACATAAGATGACGTACTCAACTGTCCATTGTCTACTGTGTTGTTGGGTACTCCTATATCCAACTGCACCCCATCACTAGATGCTATCTCCCCCTGAATCACAATGTACCCTATATGAGCAGCCATATCCTCCTGTGCACTCAACCTGCTACTATCCTCTACGCTTGGATCCCATATAGTTGTGTCTAGACACATGCTATGGTCATCCTGAATACTAAAGAGCGCTGGTTTTGGTGTCTTTTTAAAACTTTTCTGGTTGTGGCATTTCATCAAACACTTTGTTGTCCTACTTGTTTATATGTGTTTACTTGCTGAATGGCCTCTTGATTTCAGCCTTAGGGTTTATTGATGTGTTATATATATGTGTTGCAGTAATAAACAAGAAGATATAACCATGGAACATACCTCAACCATATGCAATATGATAGACAAGCCAAAACATCTCAAATCTACTTTTATTCATAAGATACAAGAACCTTCTACAATGGAGATGCCGATCTAAAATGCTCAACAGATGTCTATGAAAATAGACAATAGAGCTACTACAAAAATCTCTCGATAATAGAAAATAAGCCTCCAAAGGATGGATAAGAAATGAAGACCAATGCCACATCCTACAGGATAGCTGAAGCTCCTCAACAATTTGGCCCTAGTGACAAAGATGTCCAATCACCTCAAGAAAAATGCCAAACAGTAGATCAGGTGATGGTAAGAACAACCCAGGTGCCCGAATCTCCAAGATCCCTCTCAAACCCTGTAGATCTGAACTCCTCCACTGAATGGTGCACCCCACTGGATGACTGAAACCCTAATAATTCGGCCTCTCTCCTAGATACCTCCAACAACTCCACCAATCCACTAGAATGATAGATCGGGGCACAAAAAATGAATACCCAAGTGCTCAAATCATCAAAATACCTGCTAGATCTAGCTACCCTCCAAATAATGGTGTGCCCTCCTCTTGGGAAATCGTCCTACTATCAATACAAATAAACCTGCCACTAAAATGCCTCCGGAAACCACCAAGAATGATGCTAGGACACCTGCAAGGAAAACCCAATACCTAGAATTCCCGAAATCACTTCTCCTCAGCTAGGATAAATCCTCCCTCAATGAATGGTGTGCCCCTCTTGCTTGAAACCCTAGCTGGTGTGCCCTCTCTCTCTGTGCCCTACAACTGATGTAGAATCCTCCTGCAACTGAGTAGATCTGGAACTAGAATGGTGTGGGAGAGTATCACATCTCTGAGACCAATCTTGGGACAAGATAGGTGGAATCTTTCACCACCAAATCGTCCTCTAGGGTTTGTTAAGTCAAAACCCTCAAAACCCCCAATGTTGGGCTCACTGGCTAAAAGCCAGATATCAAAATAAGATCATACATGAATGATAAAGTAGAGTCCCTTGCCTTCCTTTTATACTTTTTGTCTCACCTTGTCCCTCCAAAGTGACTTTCATTTTATTAATAATTAATTAATTAATTAAATCACTTGAATTAATTAATTAACCTTTTTACCTCTGAAAAGCTCCTTATCTCTCCTTGTGGCTTCCCTGGCCACTGAAAGTCACTTCTAGCCATCCCATCCTATAGTGTTTCTCCTCTCGATTCCAATGAGCTATTACACTGAGAGGTTCGTCCAAGTAATGTGCCGAAAATGACCTCTTCAGTGAATTTAATTGACTTATAGCTCAAAATACTCAAAATCGTGGAAATCATCGGAATGCAATAGAACCAAATCCAACCTATGCAGAATGGCTCATAATGATGAGATATGAAGCGAAATGCAAGCCGGACCACACAATGCCTCTCAATAATCCCTATACTCGCTATAACACCCATCCGGCTACTCTGGTCATCATAAACCTCTGCACTATGATGATGTCCCAAAGTGGAGACATTACAAGATATAGATACTACGATATATTATTTTGATCAATATTTGGCATGTTTCCATTAGAAAATAACAAGTTTCTTTAGGCCCAAATCCATTTCCTCGCATGCCTTTTGCATTGTTCGGTGAGTCACACCGCTGATGATTTTTTTTTGTCAAAGCTTGTAGTTTAGATTGGATATGATAGAATGTCTATTGATAGACCCCTTAGTGCCACTCTCATTATAGACCCCTTAGTGCCACTCTCATTATAGACCCCTTAGTGCCACTCCATACCTACAATGGTCATTTGTTTCCTTGTACCAAGGTATTGTATGATATACCCCATAGTGCCACTCCCAACTACAATGGTCATTCGTTTCCTTCTGTTAATGGGGTGGTCATTAGTTTTTGGATTTTATGTTTGTGTCAAACCCACATTATTTTTTCTAGTTCCAATCACCTAAAATTTCACTCAACACTTTAAGAGGCCAAGGCCTAATCTATTCCCAACATTTATACAAAGTGATGATTCTTTTAAAAATGTTATAAGTTGACAAAAATATAATGGATAAAAGTGACCTCTCTTATTGGAAAGGGGTCATTTTCGGGTACAAATGGATGATTGGAGAAGAATATGTGCATGGAATGTGACCTATCCATATTATTAAAATTTTGCAGTTATTTATGGACAAAATTATGTCCTATTTGAGAACATCCTATGATGGACTTGTTTGAAGAGTCTTTTCATAATCGATGAATCAATAATGAAGAATCCATAATATAAGTGGTAGAGAAAAGATTAATATCTCCTAAGATTGACACAAGTGGTGGTCAAGATCAACACATATAAGAATTTTGTGGTGAAATAAGATCAAAACTGGTAGAGGGATATGCAAAAGTGTATAGCAAGAACTTTGACAAACACAATCCCCGATGCTTACAACATTTTCCGAAGGAGGGAAAAATTATGTTTCTTTATCAAAACATGTAAAATGAGTATATTATATTTTAATCAATATATTTTCCTATTATTATGTATGGTTTTACATTTTATTGAAAAATTTGCTCAGACTTCACAAGGTTTTATACTTTAGTAAAAGATTTTACAAGACTCTACAAGGTTTTATAATTCAATGAAAGTTTCGCCAAGATTTTACAATATTTTATAATTTAGTGAAAGATTCGCCAAGATTATACAAGATTATATAATTGAATAGAAGGTTCGCCAAAAAATTATATATACATATTATATTATTGAAAAAATAGCGTTCAAATTTTCCTATGTATCATGGGGATTCACCCATTTATTATACATATAAATTTAGGGGGTTCTTAAAATCACCCCTGCTAGGAAAGAAATAGACCTAAGTCCTCAAGTGGGAGATCTAAGTATCCGAGAAAGTTTGTAAAGGTATGCTATAGATGTGGAAAAAAAGGGCAGTACAAGAAGCATTGTATATCAAAATTTGAGAAAACGAAGGGATATGAAGAATCTCCTTCTACAGAAGAAAAGATCTCCAAGGAAGGAGGGGATGTGTACTTGGATTCTTCAAGCACACATGCAGATCATGAGGCATGTATGGCTGACTTAGGTGCATTCTTTCATATGAATCCCCACATGGAGTGGTTCTGTGAATATGAAAGGTATGATGGAGGTAATGTTTTCCTAGGTGATGACTCGACAACAAGAATCATAGGTCGAGGAAAATTCAAGTTGAAGCTCATATATGGAAGGATAAGAAAACTACCTAGTGTTCTGCATATCCCACGATTGGCCAAAAAATTGATTTCTATAAGAAAAATTCACGATGTCGGGGTAAAAAAATAATTGAAAAGGAAACCTGTAGGATGGTTCGAGAAGTAATGGTGCTGCTAAATGGAGTTTCGTTTGGAACTCTATATAATATGAAAGGAATCAATATTATTGATGGGTGTAATAGTTCAATTGTTCATGATATTGGAGTTGAAGAGGAAAGAACTCATATAGTCTCTAGAGAAAAGGTTATGTTGTGGCATCAAAGACTGGGGCATATCAGAGAGAAGGGTCTTCGACTACTACATGGTAAAGGTATGGTTTAAGGTATGTATAAATTATCTTTGGATTTTTATTCCTATGAAGATCGTGTATATGGGAAGAAGAATCGAGTAATATTCCCCCCTGGTACAGTGAGGGAAGAAGGAATTTTATAGCTAGTTCACAGTCATGTGTTTGAACTTGTGTTAGTTCGAGCATTGGGAAAATATGTGTACTATGTCTCATTTATAGATGACTTCTTGAGGAATATTTGGATATATTTCCTCAGGAAGATATTTGAATTATTTCACAGGTTTAAATACTTGAAGGCTCTTGTTGAGAATCAAACAGAGAAGATAATTAAGGTGTTGAGAATAGATAATGGAAGAGAGTTATGTGGGAATGAATTTGAAGAATTCTATAAGAATTTTTGTATATACAGGAAGAATACTACTACATATACACCTCAATAGAATGGAGTTGAAGAAAGGATTAACGAGACACTGACGAAAAAACCAAGGTGCATTCTTAGTGGTGTCGGGTTAGAGCAATAATTATGGGCAGAGGCAGTGGGTATTGCATGTTACCTAGTGAACAGATCACTCTCATCAAATTTGGATGATAAGACTCCACAAGAGGTATGGACTGGTAAGAAACCTTCTCTCACACATCTCAAGGTATTTTGTTGTGATACGTGTGTTCATGTTCCAAAAGAAAACATGAGTAAGATAGATAAGAAGGCTGAAAAGTGTATCTTTATTGGGTATAAATATGGTCTCAAAGGTTATAAGCTCTGGAACCCAGAAACTAAGAAGGTTGTGTATAGACAAGATGTGGTATTTAGAGAAATGAAGGATGTTGTTAAACAAGAATTCCTACCAAGTAAGGAAGAACCATAGAAAGTAGAGTTTGATTTAAAGGATGATGAATTAGACTCTATAGTAGAAAATGAATAATAAGAAGAAGATCCTCATACTCCAGTATCGAGGAGATGAGTTCGAGAAAGAAGACTACCAGAAAGGCATACTCCATATGATTTCTATTTAAATTTTTCTTTTTATATTATTGATGATGATCCTAGAACTGTCAGGGAGGTAGTGGATTCAGAGGATAGAAAGCTCTGGAAAAAGGCCATGCATGAAGAAATTATAGCCTTGGATAAGAATGAGGCTTGGGAACTAGTGGAGTTACTGACTGGAATAAATCCCATTGTCAACAAATGTGTATTCAAAAAGAAGTTGAATACAGAAGGAAAAGTGGAGAAATACAAATCTCGGTTAGTAGCAAAGGGTTATTCACAAGTTGAGGAAATTGATTTTGGTGATATTTTTTCTCCTGTTGCCAAGTTAACTTGATCCAGGTGGATATCGGTGGCCACCCACCTTTTCCAACTGACTCAAAACAATTTTCTAGCAATTTTGGTAATTTACTATTTTTAGTAGTTTTTCGGGTCATGAACTTCTGGAGCCGTTTTAAGGCCCTAAACGACGTTTCTTGGGAAAATGGGGAGCAACATGGAATGAAGTTCAATGTTTCACACACAAAAGTTGTATTCATTGGATAGATATTTCTAACGGTGTATCGAGCGCCCCAAACGTAAATCGTATGCAAAAGTTTCATCCCTGGGAAGTTGACGTATCAACTACCCCCGTTGGGGCTTGCAAACCTTTTGGATTTTATTCTTCCGGGGTTAGGGTTTTGGATTTTTCTTATGTTAAAAAGGCCCTTAGAGC
Organism: Picea engelmannii; assembly: GCA_009831015.1. Lineage (NCBI taxonomy): Eukaryota > Viridiplantae > Streptophyta > Pinopsida > Pinales > Pinaceae > Picea > Picea engelmannii. Next base: position 219,057 of record ML786598.1, on the reverse strand, counting down.
CTCATTGTAAAAATCATCTTCTTACGAATGGAGTAGCCATCACATCTCTTCTCAGAGATAAGCTCACACCATTCTAGCGAGTCTTTCACTCTGTACTTTTACAGTCTCTGTACATTTATTTCATTAATAGAAATCATGTATTACTGTATATCTGTAACTCTTGTTTATTTCCGCTATATCTCTATTATATGTTTGTCTCTCTTGCAATATCTATGCTCTCATTTCGTGCCGAAAATAATCCAGATCAGTGGTATCAGATTAGGCTGTTCTTGATTGTTTTCAGTGCATGTCCCCGACGAGGTCTGAGTATAGAAAGTTGGGTCTCAAGTTTGTCTCTCTTGAGTAAAATCGCTCTCGCACACCCAAGAAACCCTCAATGGAGGAAGAAAATAAAAACGATGAAGCAGACGAATCTATCAATCTGTTGCTTGAGCAAGCTCTCATGCGACAAAGGGAAAAAATGATGGAGAATTTTTCCCACATCCTTCAATGCCTGTCTATAGCAATAGATGCATCTTCATCAAGCGAGCACTTTGGAGGCACCTCACCTTTCAAGGTACAAGTTAATTTTGATATTCCAGTATTTGAAGGACAAATAGATGCAGAAACCTTAGACAAATGGCTAAATCTGCTAGAAGGTTATTTCTCTGTTCACAATTTTTTCGACAGAGAAAAGATCACCTTCACACTCCTTAAAGCTCTCCTCCATGTCAAACATTGGTGGGAAAATTACTGGGAGCAGAGTTCCACTGAGGAGTCTGGAATATATGGGGCCAAGCCCACTTGGTATTTTTTTGTGGATGCGGTAAAGGAACAATATTACCCTATTGACAACTATGAGGAACAATACATGAGATGGACCACACTGCGACAAGAGAGGGGCCAAGCACTTCCATAGTTCACCGATACCTTCCATACCTTGTGCACCAAGATGGGTATCAAGGACTCTAAACAACATTTGGTTCTAAAATACCGCGGGGCTCTACACAGATACATCCAAACTGAAATGGATTTTCTGGACATCTCAACACTCGATTTTGCTTATCGATGTGTTGTTAAAATCAAGTAGAAGTTTAAGCCCAAGAACAAGCGGGAGTTTGGATTTGCAAATCTGCAACAACCAAAGTATGAGAAAGACGACCCTAACAATCATCTTCCTAAAAACCAGTCTAAGCCACAGGAAAACAAGGGTCACAGGAAGAAAAAGAAGGACACCAAAAAATGGTGTGATTTCCTCAAAATCCCCTGGCACAACACTGATGGATGTCACTCAAAACATTCATTGGTGGCTGAGATCAAAGACAAGGAGTCATACCCTGATTCATAATCCGATTATGAAAATACTGGTCAAAGACATATCATCGACGCATACCCCACTACTATTTTCCTGACCGCAATAATTCAACTAGAAGAACCAACAGATCCAGAAGAGGGGAGTGCCTTTTTCATTCACATATGTGGGTGAAGGGGACCACACTACATTTTATTGTTGATAGTGGAAGCCAAAAGAATCTCATCTCAGCAGAGGTCATCAAACAGTTGGGATTGTCGACAACACCACACCCGCAACCATACAACATCATGTGGCTTCGCCAAGGACGAGATATTTGTGTCAGCCAACAATATCGATTGTCATACGACATCCATCCCTTCAAGGATGAGGTATTATGTGATATTGACCCATTGGATGTCTGTGAATTTTTTTTTGGCCAGCCATATATGTGGAAGTGCCATGCTATTTATGATTCTCGATCTCGTAGTGTCATTGTTACTTTGGGGGATCATCTCTACAGAATACCAGAGGTAATTACGACTATTGTCCCACCTAAAAATTGTTGCAAGGTAGTATCTCATACTACAAAATTTAGCTTTTTCACAATCTTTTCAAAAGGTGAACAGAAGGATATTGCAACCACCTTCTATCCTTGGCCCAAGCACCTTCTATCCAATAGAAGCAGGTCGACAAGGTTGCAACAAAGTGAAAATATTCCTTCTGCACATAGTCATCTCATGTAGCCAGACTGGTTAAAAAGGTCCAACCCTTCTAGCCATAGGTTCGTGGCAACCTTCAACAAACCAAATAGCGCGACGTCTCCAGCAAGGCAAGCAGCTCACCAAGATTCAGATTCAAAAATCACTTTCCCCTCTCCTCTGGGAACTCAACGCAATGGAGACCATTTCTTCCTCAAGGGGGATTGATCTAGGTGGATATTGGTGGCCACCCACCTTTTCCAACTAACTCAAAACAGTTTTCTGGAAATTTTTGTAATTTACTATTTTTAGCGGTTTTTCAGGTCCTGAACTTCCGGAGCCGTTTTGAGGCCCTAAACGACGATTTTTGGGAAAACAGGGAGCAACATGGGACAAAGTTTAATGTTTCTCACACAAAATTTGTAGTCCTCGGATAGATATTTCTAACGGTGTATCGAGCGCCCCAAACAAAGATCATATGCAAAAGTTACGTCCCTAGGAAGTTGACGTATCAACTACCCCCATCGGGGCCTGCAAACCTTTTGGATTTTCATCTTCTGGGGTTAGGGTTTTGGATTTTCCTTATGTTAAAAAGGCCCTTAGAGCCTCATTGTAAAAATCATCTTCTCACGAATGCGAGTAGCCGTCACATATCTTCTCAGAGATAAGCTGCCACCATTCTAGTGAGGCTTTCACTCTGTACTTTTACAGTCTCTGTACATTTATTTCATTAATAGAAATCGTGTATTACTGTATATCTGTAACTCTTGTTTATTTCCGCTATATCTCTATTATATTGTTGTCACTCTTGCAATATTTCTAAATATTTCTGTGTTATATCTCCGCTCTCATTTCGTGCCAAAAATAATCTGGATCAGTGTAATATTTTTGTTATCTGTTGTTGTTGCATTTGATTTTGACGTAGAATAAATGGATGTGAAGATAACATTCCTACATGGGGATCTCAAAGAAGAAATCTATATGAAGCAACTAGAAGGATTTATTATGAAGGGAAAGAAGGAGCTGGTATGGAAGCCAAAAAAGTTCCTATATGGTTTAAAACAATAACCAAGGATGTGGTATCAAAAATTTGATACTCATATGCTGGGACTTGGAGTCACAAGAAGAAAAGAGGATTAATGTGTCTATTTTAAATTAATTGGTGATCATTTGATTTATTTGTTCTTGTATGTGGATGACATGTTACTGATAGGAAATAACAAGGAGATTACCAAGGATGTGAAAACTCAGTTGTTCTCTAAATTTGACACGAAGGATCTCGGTCCTTCAAATTTCATTTTGGGCATGGAAATTAAAAGAGATCGGAAAAAGAGGAAACTTTGGTTAAATCAGAAAAGATATGTTGAGACAATATTACATATGTTTGATATGCAGGAATATAAACCGACAAAGGTCTCTATTCCTATTGGTGTAAAGTTATCTGCAGATTGGTGTCCTAAGACACATGAAGCGGAGGAGGACATGTCTCATGTTCCATATGTGAGTGAAGTTAGCATTTTGATGTATGAAATGGTCTGTACTAGAACGAACATTGCACATGCAGTGGGATTTTTGAGCAGGTATATGTCAAAACCAGGGAAGGAACATTGGACAACAGTAAAAAGGGTTTTCAAGTATTTGCATGGCATTACTAGCTATGGATTGTGCTACCAAGGAAGACTAGGATTATAGAGAGTGTTAGACATACATGGCTTTGTGGATGCATATTGGGCTGGAGATCTTGACCATAGGAGATATGCAAGTGGGTATGTGTTTAACCTGTTGGGAGGAGAAATCAGTTGGATGAGCAAAAGACAGGTTGTAGTGGCACTTTCAACTACAGAAGTTGAATACATGGTAGCCACTCATGCAAGGAAGAAGTATGGTTAAAAATATTGTGTTCAGGTATTGGTTTGGTACAACAAGTTATAAGGATAGATTGTGACAGTCAGAGTGTAATTTTTCTGCCGAAGAACCCAACTTATCAGTCAAAGACAAAGCATATTGATAGTCAATATCACTTTGTGAGAGACATCGTTGAAGAAAATAAAGTGTTTTTGATGAAGGTTGACACTTTGAAGAATGTTGCAGATTCATTAACAAAATCTGTGAGCACTGAGAAGTTCTCTTGGTGTAGAGGATCCATGGGCATTGTTGCCCTGGATTGTTGACTATGTAACCCTGTAACCCCTTGTATGAAAAGAAA
>ML786598.1:169370-192509 GCA_009831015.1 Picea engelmannii | reverse complement strand
GTCCAATCAAGTCTTTGTTCGAAATCAATGAAGCCTTCAGTCCGATCATCAAGATTATCAAGTCCGTAACCGACGAGCCGTCGAAGACCTCTGGGTAGTACAGTCATACACTCATATTACACTCCTACCCGAGTCGTGAAGATGTTGAAGTTGTTGCTCGAGCTCTGAAGTACAGCCATCAGGCCAAGACAGCTTCTGAGAGATGGATACTTCCTATGTATATCTTTCTGATTTTGAGATGTAGCTCCGCTGTGTATTGTTCGTGACTACTCTTTATAGTTATTTGACATGGATCTACAGTGTATTTGATTGGTAGCCATGGTTTTGATTTATCCCGAGCATGGGTATGCCCGCCTCGGTGAGACATTTGATATTTTGCAGACGACACCTCCTGATTCCTGATTCCTGGGCTCACTCATTCAACATATCAGTACAGATTGGTAAAGAATTGGTAATGTATTTCGGCCATCAGATGCTCTTCTGATCTCACACATTAGGGGACATCTGTTATAACCCTAAAATGCACCACATAGGCTTACCTGGCATTAGGCCAACTCATCCCTCTTCCTAGCCAAATCCATGCTGAACAAAACCTCCAAAAACCACTTAAAACAAGCAACCCGCGCCCTAACCTAACACTGGGTGCGGGTGACTGCTTGCTGGCCTTCTACTGCACGCGGTGGACCGCGGGCTAGCCCACTACAGTCCGCGTTTACCTAACAAAGCAAAAAATCAGGGAAGTTTCCGCCGGGACGAAGAGCTTTTTGTCAGTTAACTGGAACTCCCAGCCATGCATGGCCGAGAGTTCGCCTAAAACCCTAGCTCCTTCTAGCCTATAAAAGGAGGGATAGGGGTACTATTCAAAGGAGGAAAAATCATAGCAAAGAAACTCTGCCAAAATTGCCAAGTCTATTATTGTCCCAACCCTTTAGCCTTTCCTCAAGCTTTAGGAGAAGTTCAAGCAAAGCAGTTGGAGGACAAAGAAGAGGAGGAGCCCAGGATCAGGATCGAGGAACGGTGGCCGATCTCTGAAATCATTATAAGTTGATTCATATTGAGATTAATGAAAAAGATACTTTTCCCGTCCCGAATACATGAGTCTTGTCTATGTTATTTGATTTATGTTTAATCTCTAACCCCCTAGTAGATCAATAGCATGCACGTGTAGTTTTGTCTTGATTGCAGGAAAGCTTTGTGGAAGGAGCAGCAGCAGCAAGGGGATAAAGACTCAACGGAGGATCTACTTCAACCGTCGATAAAAAGGTTAGTTGATTCTTCCCATGTTTGCATGAGAAAAGGGGTTGAGACTTTGGGTAGAAGGTTAAAAGTTAAGTCTTAAGGGTCATGATCTGCGTACAAGTTTAGAGCCCTAGCTTGTTAGTCCGTAGGGTAGAATACCCCACAACAGAAATCTTCTTGGGTCCACTGTTGGAGTTGTAGAGTTTCCTAAAGATTTGAGAGGATGGTGGACCAGAGGTGGGAAGGATGGGAAGGTTGGGAGTGAAATATTCTTTTGTTCCTCACTTTCCAGAGTTGCCAAACGATGAAGCCTAGTAAGAGTTGCCAGGTTATGTTTAGGATTGGGCTTTTGTATGAGCCGGTTCCCCATTCTCTGATTGTGCTCATGATGTTATCTTTGACCCATTTGGTTCTTCTCATGAGTTGAGTGGCTTGGTTCCAGATTTCCTCACTGGGAATATAGTTGTTTAGGAGATGCTCCATAGTTTCTACTTCTTGATAGCAGAGATGACAGATCAAGGGGCCAATGAAACCCCGTCTTTGAAGATTTTCCCAGGTTAAGATCTTGTTTTGAAGAAGGAGCCAGAGGAACATGGATATTTTAGGCCAGAATTTTGATTTCCATATTGTTTTCAAGATGTGATCTTTTTGCAGGGCTTGGAATTTTTCTTGCAGAGTGTACCCTTCTTTGAGAGTAAAGCTTCCTTCTGGTGTGTGCCCCCATCTAAGAATATCTGGATCTAAGCTTATCCGGATTCGTCGTGGGATAATTGCTTGCCTCCACCACTGCAGATCACAGTCTGTTGTTGCTTGAAGTTCATGATGGGTTGATTTCCAGCTTCACCAGGGAGAGTTGCTTGGGATGTTTGTCCACATTTTTGCAACTTTTCATGTGGCAAGATTTTGTATGTGATTTTCATAGGGTTGTAGGCATTTTTCTGATTGGAGGGGTGGCAATTTCTTCCAAGAGTCTGTCCAAAATAGGGCGCTTTGGCCATTACGAATTTCCCAGAAGGCGTGTTCCTGTATTAGTGGTTGATTTTTCCAAGCTGCGTTCCAAATGTTGGAGCCATAAGTGTTGTCCTGCATCTTGATCAGATGATTTTGTTTCCCATTTGGGGCGTATTTGTGTTTCCAGATATTTTCCCAGATTTTTGTTGGAGTTTTGAGTCATCTGCACCAGATTTTGGCTACCATGGTGTTATTTAATTTGCCAGGATCCCTGAGGCCCAGGCCACTTAGATATTTGGGCTGGCAAACTTTATCCCAGCTGACGAGGGCCCATTTATTGTCCTGATTGTGGTTGTTCCAGAGGAAGTTCCTTTGCAAATTCCTTATTTTCTTTATGACTAATTAAGGGGCACCTAGGGCTGAGAAAAGGTAGGCTGGGATAACTTGGAGGAATGACTTCAAGACGGTAATTCTAGCTGGGAGGTTGAGAGAGTGGGACATCCAAGTGCTGAGACGATTGGATATGGAGAGAAGGAGGGAGTCCCAGGAAATGTTTCGGGCAGCCGAATATGAGAGAGGGAGGCCTAGGTACCGAGAGGGGAGGAAGAAGACAAGGATATTCAGGAGCTAGGAAATGTGTTGTTGGATTGCAATAGGTGTATTGAAGAAGAAGAGTTGTGATTTGGCTAGATTAAAGGTGGTGCCTGAAGCTTCACTGAAGTCATTGAGCATGGAACTTAGTTTATTTTCTTCTTGCACTGTGGGGGTGTTCAAGAGCATAGTATCGTCAACAAATTGGCTGTGAGAAGCCGCAGGCTGAAGCCCATGGAGAGGGAAACCTTGGAGGGAGTCGTTTTGAATCGAGGCTTTGATGTAGCAGCCTTGGCCTTAAGCCATTGTGACAAAAAGGAAAGGGGAGAGAGGATCACCTTGCCTTATTCCTCGTGAAGGTGAAAAATGTTGAGAGGGGGCACCATTGACAAGGATAAAGAAGAAGGTGGAAGAGATAAGGTTCATTACCCAGGCTATCCAGTTTTTTCTTAAACCAAAGGTTGTTAAGACAACTCTCATGTATTGCCAACTTAATTTGTCAAAATATTTTCAAAGATCATGTTTTAGAAGCATACCTGGAGTGCGGGTGCTTTTTAGTGAATGGATGATTTCGTGAACAAGAATGACACTATCCATGATTTTCTTTCCCTCGACGTACCCAGATTGCTCCTTGTAGGTAATGAAGGGTAGGATTGGCTTGAGTCTTAGAGCTATGACCTTGGAGAGGATTTTGTATATCACATTGCAAAGTTCTATGGATCTGAATTTTTTCAGATTTGTAATTGTCTCTTCTTTGGTTATTAGGGTGAGGAAGGTGGCATTTAGTTCTAGGAGAACTTTACCTGAGTTGCGAGATTCTTCGACTAGTTGCCATGCTTTTTCCCTTAACATTGGCCAACACGAGTGGAAGATGTTTGTAGTGAAGCCATCTGGGCCTGTTGCTTTGCCTGTGGGTAAGTCCTTGATAGCCTGATCTACCTCTGCCTGAGTTATGGGTGTCATGAGGGCTTCATTTTGTTCTTGAGTGATTAGATTTAGGATTTTTTGGGTGACCTTCTCAATAGTTGGGGTGCGGTCCACAGGGGGTTCTGAGAGGAGATCCTCGTATAAACCTGTTATCTCATGTGTTATTTCCTGATGGGATAGCAAGGTAGTACCCTACAAGTCTTCCAGCTTCATGATATGGTTGATGTAGCATCTATGGATCATGGAGCAGTGGAATAATTTGGTGTTTTTCTCTCTCTCTTTGATTTGTTGAACCCGAGATTTTTGTCTATAGATAATGTCTTCCTGCATGTATCTTTCTTCCAGTTGTCATTTGATATTCTTCTCCCCTTGTTGTTAATTTGTTGTGTGCCTAGCTTGGATGATTTGCGCCTGTAGGGCCTCTCGTTTTTGTTCTAGCGGTTTTCTTTCCTAGAAGATGTTCCCGAAAACTTCTTTGTTCCATTTTCGCACCTGTTGTTTGAAATGTTTTAGCTTTTGATGGAAGCAATACATTTTAGTGCCCTTATGTTTTTCCACTGTGATCCACCAGTGATGGGCTATCTCCTAGAAGTCCGGATGGGAGAGCCAAAATTTCTCAAATCTAAAGGGTTTGAGCCAAAATTATAATTATTTTTTAATAATAATAAATTTATTAATAATTTTTAACTGGGTCTTATGTTTTATAATTATTTATTAATAAGAAAATATTTATTAATAATTTTTAATTAGGTTGGAAAGTTCTTTACATATAAACATTAAGTACTATTAGCATAGATCCATCTTAACCTCCGATCTATCAAACACTTACAAGGATCAAACATTTAATATTTGCTCAAGTTTTGTACTCTAAAAAAAGTTTTCACCTAGATAGATTGGATCCCTTTAGTAACTTCATAGATTGGGGATTAAAATGAATATATGCTGATTATAAATAATGTATTGAGTTATTTATAAATAATATATATACTATATTAAAAAATATCAAATTTAAAATGTTTATATTTAATTTTATTAAACAAATGTTAAAAAAATATTACTATATTTTAGTATTATTTTTGGAAAGTCAAAACTAATAAACAAGTATATATCCAAGATAACTATAGATTTATTAAAAGATGTAGCATTTTGTGATTTGCAAACATTTTCTCATTTTTTTATAATCTAAAATATTTTCACTTCAAAAGATTTGATGCCTTTCGATACATAATAAATAAAAATTAAATAAATTTAAGAATTACTTTCTTTACAACTGAAAAAAACTCAAAAACTAAAATAACAACAATACCTATTTTTTTTTTTTTTTTAAATACTAAATATGTTTTAAAAAAATACTAAATATTTTTATAAATAAAAAAAATTTAAAAATAAAAAAATAAAATGTAATACAAAACTTAACCAACAACCTCTTTCTTATCGACTTGTTTTCACACAAGCGAGAATAGCTGCTAGCAAAGTACCACGATTTGCGTTATACATGTTGTAAGTTAACAATTTCTTACTACCCAGTGAACACTGCATTAAAAACAAATTAGCAAAAGGATTTTCAGTGTATAAAAACTCAACACACTGCATTAAAAACAAATTAGCAAAAGGATTTTCAGTGTATAAAAACTCGATTGCTATTAAAAGATATTATTTCAATTTTGTAAAGGTACCCTAAAACCCTTGTTAGTCCATTCAAGGAAATCTCTCTGCCTACAGTTTTCTCTGGCTTGCTTATCTCTTAGGCTGACTTACGGGAAAAACACTCTTCTTCTATAGCCTTAAAATTAATAGTAACTCTATTTTATTTATTTGTTAATTTTTTTTTGTTATTAAATTTTTTTATAACGTTTTAAATTTTATTTAATTTGAATTTTGTAATAGTTCTTGAGGTGCAAGATAGTCGGTGATGGAGTGTGTTGTTAAGCTACTCTATGTTGAAAAGTCACCGGTTCAAAATCTGTGGAGACAAAAAATCCAATCATATTTAAGGTTGACAAACAAAAAGATTTAAATTTTGTAATAAAAAATATTATAATAACTAAAATATTTATCAATATAATTTTTTTAAAATATCTAATTTATAAATCAAATAGACCTAAATAATTATTTAGAAAATAAAGAATCTTAATATTCTGGTCAAATATTATCCCCATTTCCTCTTCCAAATATTTTTTTAATCCTTGTGAGAAGATATAAATCCAAACTTATAAATCATTTGAATTGCTTTATTATATTTTACTATAATGTGGGGATTGGTTTACAAGTAGGTCTTCATTGTAAATATAATACAAGTAGATCTTTATTTATTTATAATATAACCCAAATTAATAATATCTACTTTATTTATTTATCATATAACCCAAATTGATAATATACAATAAATTCTTTGCCAATCACCATGTAATTTAAAAATTATAATAATAAGTTTTTTCTCCATGTAGGTAGAATAATGTGTTATTTGTAATTTACATAACCTCGTAATTTTCAAGCCCTCTTCTCAAAGGAAACTTGTAACGATTGTATCGTATAGCTTTTATACGAAACATTAACTTATAATCTCTTCACATGGCTTATTAGGAAGGTTGTAGTGATTGTATTTCATTGGTTTTTATACTAAATTAGTATGAAACCTTAACCTATAAGAGCTTTATCTGTTTTATTTTAAATTAATCAAGTCAAATTATTTGGCTTATTAGAAAAGTTGTAGTGATTGTTTTTCTTTGGTTTTTATACCAATTACTATGAAATTAGTTACCAATTAATATGAAATGTTAACTTACATAATAGCTTTATATGTTTTATTTTAAATTAATTAAGTTAAGTTATTTTGAATTAATTAAGTTAAAATTAATTTGGATATGTAATGCACAATTTGAGATGACTTATTATTTTGGGGAAATTCTTCAAAAATGGATTTAATTTTGGAAAACATGTTTTATGTTTTCATACCAAACCTTCCAAAATTTATACAAGGATATATCTCTTTTCTTAAAGTTAAATCTCCAGAGGTAGTTAATTTTGAATATGAGGAGATATCTCTTTTCCTAAACTTAAATCTCAAGTGGTAGTTAATTTTGATATTCAAATAAAAAGTTCTAGTTATAATAAGTTTTTTTTTTTAAATAAAAGTAGAACTTTGTATTAATGACAACTCTAAGCTATACATAGACAATTGTTAGCCACCTGTGCCGCCACAAGAGGGAAACCAGCACAGGTGGCTTCTTGATGATTAGGTATTGACATGTCCTTGTGAGTTTTTATACAAATTCCAGTTTACATCAAAATTGCACTTTGTCTGTGAAAACAAAAATATACATGCCCAGTTCTATTGCCTTCGACTTAGGGTAGCTATAAACATAACTGCCATGACTAAAACTATATAAACATAATAAGAAAAGAAAGCTAGTTCGTTGTGGTGCACTAGACCAAGGACTTTACGACTAAAATGGTCAAAAAACTAAAACCACAAAACTTCAATCCCTAGTCGGGCATATTTTTCCATGTATGTTGTAAGTCGGGGTGAACTGTTGACTACAAGTCGAGCATTTGGCACACGTAGGAGCATCCAAGAGCGCATCGAACAAGATATCCATTCGTTGGTTGAGAACCCTCTATGAGTACACCTGGTCCTCCTTCTTATGTCTGATCTCGAAGAGGAGGCTAAGGTGCTCCTCCACGAGGCAGTTGGCGAAGTGTTGTTGCCGATCTTCCTCCTCCTTTCCCGCTGCACTGTAAGCCTTTGTGGTAATGTCTTTGGTTGTTCCTGCTTGATTCTCCAACTGATATCTTGGAGGAATCTCCTCCTCTACCTGGAAGCTTCCATATCCATAGCCAAGGTCGTCTGGATTGACGATGGGAGGGGCCAAGAGGTTGGTGTTAAGAGTGGGGCGTGTGCCCAAGGGTGGTGCCTCCTCTTTTACCTTGCTCGATCTGTGAAGCGGTGGAGGAGACGAGGGGTGGTGAGCAGTGGAGGAGGTAGCCTCCAATTTTACCGAAGAGGCTCCATGGAGGGGAGCCAACTGCGTTCTCTGGGGGGAGTGTCATGGACTGGCAAAGTGGGCGATGAGTGCCCTTTTAGAAGGGGTGAGCTTGTTTCCTTAAGAGAGGGTGTCGTTGTTGCAGGCACCCCTCTTATATTTTTCACGCTCCTGGGGCATGCTGGGGGGGAATGAGGGTGGAGGAGGGGGGAGATAGAGGCTGGGGAGAGGTGCAGGGAGTGAAGGAGGGAGACAGAGAAGACGAGAGGAGAAATGGAGCTGAGGAAGTCAAGGAGGATGCCTCTGGTGTGTAGAGATTGGTCGGAGGGTGAAAAATCTTAAGAATTTACATGGGAGTAGAGGAACTTAGTAGGGAGGGTGCACCAGGTAGGGAGAGGAATAGAATGAGGCTCCTTATAAGAGGCTTGAATGCATCTCTTATCACCATTAAAACTTGAAGTGACCACTGCGTACACCATTGAAGCTTGAGAAGAATGTTGCGTATGCCATGCTTGGCTGGTTCGCTCGCCCGAATCCCCAGCCCGACGCACTACCATAAATCCTCTCATGGTGTGAGCCATGGAGGAATGAATGCGTAAGGGTTGGCAGTCGGGGTTAATAACTCCCTCAGCTTCTTGATGCCAATTGTTCTCGTACTTTCTCTAGGTGGCACCTCATTCGGGTGAGGACAGTCCCTCTGGCCTAGCTCCATGCAATGAGTCCATAGATGCGAGTTTCTCGAATGCCTTGAATTTGTGAGAGTAATTTGCTGCACCGAGTCTACTCCGGCATTGGTCAGTGTATTTTCCACCTTGTTTTCACTTCACCTTATGTGAGAGGTGATGAGAGTGAGAGAGGATTTGAGGAGTGACTGAAATCTATGGAGGGGGCCCAGGAGGCACAAACTGGGGGTGTTTTTTTCTAAATCTCTTCCGTTTAAGATTTTTTTTGCCAAATCAATTATGATTTTGGAGTCCCTTTCTATGACTAGGCATGTGAGGTTGTGGTCCAACACCAATTGCACTCCTTTAATGAGACCCCATATTTCCACGGAGTTGTTGGTGTCAAATCCAAAATTTTCTGCAGTGAGGCTGTGAATTTTGCCCTCACTATTTCGTATGACTACTCCTAAGCCAGAGAGACCCAGATTGCCTTTTGAAGCTCCATCAAAGTTGACTTTCTGAAAGTTGGGCCGGGGAGGGAGACCAAACAGAGGGACTAAAGGCCTTGGCTATGAGGGGAGGTTGATGTGGAGGCATGGAGTGAGATGACATGAAGCCCCAAGAGTTGAGGATCAAAATCTCGCCTAGATCAGAGGGGAAATCTTCTTGGGTCCACTGTTGGAGTTGTAGAGTTTCCTAAATATTCGAGAGGATGGTGGACCAGAGGTGGGAAGGATGGGAGGTCTGGGAGTAAAATATTCTTCTGTTCCTCTCTTTCCATAGTTGTCAAATGATGAAACTTGGTAAGAGTTGCTAGGTTATGTTCAGGATTGGGCTTTTGTATGAGCCAGTTTCCCATTCTCTGATTGTGCTTATGATGCTATCTTTGACCCGTTTGGTTCTTCTCATGAGTTGAGTGGCTTGGTTCCAGATTTCCTCATTGGGAATACAGTTATTTAGGAGATGCTACATAGTTTCCGCTTCTTGATAGAAGAGATGACAGATCGAGGGGCCAATGAAACCTCATCTTTGAAGATTGTCCGAGGTTAAGATCTTGTTTTGAAGAAGGAGCTAGAGGAACGTGGAGATTTTAGGCCAGAATTTTGATTTCCATACTGTTGTCGAGATGTGATCTTTTTGCAAGGCTTGGAATTTTTCCTGCATAGTGTACCCTTCTTTGAGAGTAAAGTTTCCTTGCGGTGTGTGCCCTCATCTGAGAATATCTGGATCCGTGCTTATCCGGATTCGTCGTGGGATAATTGCTTGCCTCCACCACTGTAGATCGTAGTTTGTTGTTGCTTGAAGTTCATGATGGTTTGATTTTCATCTTCACCAGGGAGAGTTGCTTGGGATGTTTGTCCACATTTCTGCAACTTTGCATGTGGCAAGATGTTGTATGTGATTTTCATAGGGTTGTAGGCATTTTTCTGATTGGAGGGGTTGCAATTGCTACCAAGAGTCTCTCCAAAATAGGGCACTTTGGCCATTATGAATTTCCCAGAAGGCATGTTCCTGTATTAGTGGTCGATTTTTCCAAGCCGCGTTCCAGATGTTGGAGCCATGACTGTTGTCCTGCATCCTAATCAGATGATTTTGTTGTGCATTTGGGGCGTATTTGTGTTTCCAGAGATTTTCCCAGATTTCTGTTGGAGTTTTGAGTCATCTGCATCAGATTTTGGCACCCATGGTGTTATTTAAGTTGTTAGGATCCCTGAGGCCTTAGCCGCTTAGAGATTTGGGCTTGCAAACTTTATCTCAGCTGACGAGGGCCCATTTCTTGTCTTGATTGTGGTTGTTCCAGAGGAAGTTCCTTTGCAAATTCCTTATTTTCTTTATGACTGATTGGGGGGCACCTACGGATGAGAAAAGGTACGTTGGGATAGCTTGGAGGACTGACTTCAAGAGGGTAATTCTAGCTGGGAGGTTGAGAGAGTGGGACGTCCAAGTGTTGAAATGGTTGGATATGGAGAGGAGGAGGGAGTCCCAGGAAATGTTTTAGGCAACCAAATCTGAGAGGGAGGCCTAGGTACAGAGAGGGGAGGGAGAAGACAAGGATATCCAGGAGCTAGGAAATGTGTTGTTGGATTGCAATAGGTGTATTGAAGAAGAAGAGTTGTGATTTGGCTAGATTAAAGGTGGTGCCTAAAGCTTCACTAAAGTCATTGAGCATGGAACCTAGTTTATTTTCTTCTTGCGTTGTGGGGGTGTTCAAGAGCATAGTATCATCAACAAATTGGTTGTGGGAAGCCACAAGCTGAAGCCCATGGAGAGGGAAACCTTGGAGGGAGTCGTTTTGAATCAAGGCTTTGATGTAGCGGCCTTGGCCTTAAGCCATTATGAAAAAAAGGAAAGGGGAGAAAGGATCACCTTGCCTTATTCCTCGTGAAGGTGAAAAATGTTGAGAGGGGGCACCATTGACAAGAATAAAAAAGAAGGTGGAAGATATAAGGTTCATTACCCAGGCTATCCAGTTTTTGCTTAAACCAAAGGTTGTTAAGACAACTCTCATGTATTTACAGCTTAATTTGTCAAAAGCTTTTGAAAGATCGTGTTTTAGAAGCATACCTAGAGTGCGGGTGCTTTTTAGTGAATGGATGATTTCGTGAACGAGAATGACACTATCCATGATTTTCCTTCCCTCGACGTACCCAAATTGCTCCTTGTAGATAATGAAGGGTAGGATTGGCTTGAGTCTTAGAGCTATGACCTTGGATAGGATTTTGTAGATCACATTGCAAAGTGCTATGGGTCTGAATTTTTTTGGATTTGTAACCGTCTCTTCTTTGGCTATTAGGGTGAGGAAGGTGGCATTTAGTGCTGGGAGAACTTTACCTGAGCTGTGAGGTTCTTCGACTAGTTTCCATGCTTTGTCCCTTAACATTGGCCAACATGAGTGGAAGAAGTCTGTAGTGAAGCCATCTGGGCCTGGAGCTTTGCCTGTGTGTAAGTCTTGGATAGCCTGATCTACCTCTGCCTAAGTTATGGGTGTCATGAGGGATTCATTTTGTTCTTGAGTGATTAGATTTAGGACATTTTGGGTGACCTTCTCAATAGTTGGGGTGCGGTCCACAGGGGGTTCTGAGAGGAGATCCTCGTATAAACCTGTTATCTCATGCGTTATTTCCTGATGGGATAGCAAGGCAGTACCCTGTGAGTCTTCCATCTTCATGATACGGTTGATGTAGCGTCTATGGATCATGGAGGGGTGGAATAATTTGGTGTTTTTCTCTCCCTCTTTGATCCATTGAACCTAGGATTTTTGTCTACAAAGAATTTCTTCCTGCATGTATCTTTCTTCTAGTTGTCATTTGATATTCTTCTCCTCTTGTTGCTGAGTTATTGTGTGCCTAGCTTGGATGATTTGCGCCTGTAGGGCCTCTAGTTTTTGTTCTCGCAGTTTTCTTTTTTGGAAGATGTTCCTGAAAACTTCTTTGTTCCATTTTCGCACCTGTTGTTCGAAATGTTTTAGCTTTTGATGGAAGCAATATATTTTAGTGCCCTTATGTATTTCCACTGTGATCGACCAATGATGGGCTACCTCCTACAACTCTGGATGGGAGAGGAAAAATTTCTCAAATCTAAAGGGTTTGAGCTTGGGGGTGGAAATTGTGTCTACCTAGAGTTGAACCGACCAATGGTCCGAGCCTACCTTTGGGCATGGATGATTTTAAGGATAGAAATTTATATTAAAATGTAGAAACATGGGCTAATGTTAGTAGTCTTTAATATGCAAAATGTAAAATGTTTGGCGATAGTTTTGTAAAAATATTCAAATTTCGAAGGATTTTATATACTTTCTATAAACTTTTGACGATTTTTAAGTTAAAATAAATTTATTTTATATAATTTGGGTGAATGTTTTTTAGAAAAAATGGAAATTAGCGAATCGTTTTTTGGGAAAAACCCTGGAAAATTTGCCCATTTGCGAAATTTAGCCCCTAAAATCATCTATGCCTTCGGGAGGATGTTGGATTCTACTAACGGCCTTCCAAAAGGAGATTTTTCGATATGAGGAAGTGATCTAGCCTGTAGGCTATTTGTTGATGCCATGATCTCTTGTTGGTCCAGGTAAAGGTGCCATCATCGTTTTCTATGTCTACCAGTTTTAGGTGCTCTATGAGTTCCTGGAATTTTAAGTTGTCCTGTTCCAGGCATTCCCCCCCCACCCCCTCTTTTTTCCTCTGGGAGGCTGTTAAGGGCTTCAAATGAGTTGGTATTGGGGTTCTTTCTTCCATTGTTGGTGGTGGGTTTCTTCTGCACATGTCTTCTGCGATTTTGAACCTAGGTGAATCCTTCCTTTGGATTCTCTTCATCTTCCATCTTGGGGGGGGGGGATTTAGGGGGAAGTCTCTGAAAAGGTGCACATGTTCATGAAATTTTCAGCATTTGAATGGGATATGCCCGTAGTCTATGGTTTGGGCCCATTCCTCATCTTGGTATTCTAGGGTTACTGTGTCTAGCAGAGCTTTGGAAATGTTCATGTAGACACATATTCTTGTGTAGGAGGTGTATTTTATATGTTTAGTGGCTTCAAAATATTTTACATGTTTTCCCAGGTTGTTCCCTATGACCATTAAAATTTCTTCTAACCAGAACTCTTGAGGTAGGGAATAGAGGCGAATCCATACTAGTGCGTAGACGAAGTTTTCATTTTTTGGGCAAAAGCGGTATGTCTAGAAGTGCAGGTAAAGACCGACAGAGTTGTCGAAATACGGTCCTCCTTCGAAGATACGGTCCTTATCCTCCAGGTTATAGAATATTACTTTGAAGAACCCTTTGGAGCTCATAGTCTTCCTTGGGGTTCCACCATGCCTTGATCCAACGAGCTAGGTCTATTTATGAGGGCCAAAGACCTAGGAATTTTCCTATGAGGGCATGGTCTCTCATGAATTGTGTATGCTCCCCTATTCTGGTAGTTTTGATGACATATCTAGGTGCAATCGGGGCTTGAGGGATGCATTTTCTGGGTATCTAGACCCGAGCTTCTTTTGGATGCGAGGATTCAACATCCATGTTCGATTCCTTTCTTCCATCAATTTGTTCTTGCAGATATTGTTCTCATAGGTGTAGTGGTGTCTCAAAGGATAGTCGAAGGGTGTGAGAGTTCTTCGGGTCGTTTGTTGCAATGTTGCGGTAAGAGGGGGGTTTCACCCCCCCTTCTGCTCTCATTCTTCTAAGTAGGTCAGAGCTGCAAAGTAGAGCATTCCAGGCATGTACATAGGAGGTCAGTAGTGGTCAGGGCAGAAGGATGTCTAAAATATGAAAACCCTAAACCTTATGGAGCTCCTTGATGCTACCCAACTTCGTCCATGGGCATATGTTCCTTTTGATGATAAAAAATTCCATTAAGCACAAGTTGATTACCTAGTTATAATAAGTTAATGCACTCTTTAAAGGGATTAGTTTGAGATTAATGTGTTCCATTAATAACACATGTTATGATGTAAATTAGTCAAAACAACACAATAAACTTATCCTACACAAAATGTAGATATCTAAGATGACTATCAAGAACAATAATGATGGAATGCACAATAAATTCTAAGAGAATAGGACAATGGGTTCATTGTGAATCTAAGCTTTAGACAAAATGGTTTCCTAGAGTTTTGTGTGATATCCAAGTTGATGACCTAAAAATAGAGTTTTGTGTGATATCCAAGTTGATGACCTAAAAATAATAGATAGGATGACTATCAAGAATAGTAATGATGATGGAATACACAATAAATTCTAACCTTATTGATCTCTTAGGGTTTTAAGTGATATTCAAATTGATGGTCTAAAGATAACGATCTTATACTCTATGAGACTATTCATTATGTACTTGCAACATTCACAACAACAACTTAGGTGACCTAACATGCCAATTGTCTTTTCACCATAAGGTGAGGCATAATTTCCTCTCAAAAATTTATTTGTAATATGTTAATAAAGTAGAAGTCTATGTATGAATCAAAAATGAGGAGAAGGAAAGTAGTTATGATGAGCATTTCATAGGATCAAGTTGAGTAATTATAATAGAGTTGTTATGGTCATCTATTATTATATAAATGGATATATTGTACAATAAAAATACACGTGGGAATGGAGTGATTGAATGGATTTTTCCCTTAGGGGATTTCTTGAGTGTAAACTAGGTGTTCCTTGCTTATAAATGTGTGTTTGATTTTATGGTTTCCCATCTTAAATTGATCTTGAATGGATCATTATTTAATTTGTCATCTATTATGGTATTTTTGAGAGTAAAAATTGGAAGAATTGGCATCCAATCCCTATTTTAGGGGTACTTTACAGGTAGATACTAATTTGGTGATGTGGGGTTTGAAAACTCCCAGAGCTAGTTTGAGGCATCAAACAACATTTTTTAGGATCAAAACTTTGTGAAACCATCTCAATCTTCCCAATGGTACAAACATTACCTCAACAGGAATTTGTAAGCAAAACTTATGATTCTAGCCACACCACCATGGTACCAAGTGGATCTCACTTAAGCCCCCATTACTCACACATGTTGGGATAGACATGTGTGGACTTTCTAGAATATTGTAGAGGGTCCAAAACCCTAACCTCCATGAAAAAACCCTAACCCTACAATAAAATATTTAATAATATTGTAAGTTATATTGTAATTGTGCGAATGGGGAAAATTACAGATCATAAATTTGTAACATTTGATATGGGATCCTATGAGGTTATTGAGAGTTGGTGGTGTTCGTGAACTGTGTATTACAAAGTATGTGCAAGTCATGGTGGAGAGCAATACGAGAGACTTGGTGTTGAATAAATGGATCAGATGGAACACTCTTGTAACTATTGAGAAGGCCAATTCCTTGTGATATGGATGACCCAATTTCTAGTTGATGCGTGGTAAGCGTCGTTTCCCAAAGGAAGGAAAAACATAGATCTAGTACACATTTGATCTCAACCTGAAGGAAAACAGAGATTAGTACAAATTTGATCTCAGCGTGAAGTGAAACACAGATCTGGTGGTTGCATCATATGAGAGATCCTTCACACAGATTTGATATAGATTCGATCTCATCATGAAGGAAAAACACAAATCTGGTGGTTGCATCATTTCAGAGATGTGAAAATTAGTAGTACGTTATTAGAGAGATGTGAAGATTAATAGTACGTTTCTAAATGTTGAATTGAAAAATCAGAAATCAGTAGTACGTTTCTGACTACTGAGTTGATTTGGTGAGCAATGCACACAAATCTGGTGATTGCATCATTTCAGAAATCCTTCACACAGATATGGTACAGATTTGATCTCAACCTGAAGGAAAAACACAAATCTGGTGATTGCATCATTTCATAGATGTGAAAATTAGTAGTACGTTTCTATCTGTTGAGTTGAAAAATCAGAAATCAATAGTACGTTTCTGACAACTGAGTTGATTTGGTGAGCGATGCACATAGGGAAGACCAAGACTGCATTTGAACACAAGCAATCTTATCATCACCTCTTTGATTTCTTATTTAATCAGATTGCACGCAATTTTCTCTATATTATCATGGTGACATTTGTATTTTACATGTGGCAACTGAGCACAATAAAAGGCGCTATTGAAGAACACCAATCTGCCACAGCAAGTCATTGAATCCTTTGAGATTGTAGTCGTTATTTTTCATGCTACATGGTGGCCATCGTATCTTGATATTCGAGATATGGAAAGTTTGTCAACAACAGAAAAATGTCGAAGTGAGGTAGAAACACATGCTTCTCTCCTAGGAAATTACAATGCTTAAAGATGTCAATGAGGAAGTATGCTCAGAGATTGTTGTTGATAAAGAAATGCTCAAACGTTGCACTGAAATGTTGTCAAAGGTTGAGACAGAAATGCAGAGCACCTACTGCAAAAGAAGAAGCTGCCAGTTAAAAAGGATACCATGTGAAGGCGGTGTTAAAAAGGCTAGCACTTTCCATAGGAGTAATCAAAGTAACGATCCTAAGGATGTGCAGATTAAATCAAACAGTTAAGTCTTGTTGCTGCTCACACAGGCGGTTGAAGCGCGTTGACCCTAAAGCTTCTCTCAAAGGTCACGTGGAACCCGTGGGAATCAAGACTCTTTGGGTTTTTTACTGATTAAGGAGCTCACCATTTGCAGGTTTAAGTTTTTCACGGAGCTCAATCGTTCCACAGATCTCCAGACCACTTTACCTTTGGGTGGTGATATCATGGAAAATCAATTTGAAGGATGTTATTATTGCAATTCCTGGCCAACTCAATGATCATCTTATTGAGGAATCACGAAATCAATGTTGTTGAAAGGGACAACCCACCGAAAAAAATGATGTTGGCTATCTGCAGATAATTGTTGTCAAGAAAGAAGAAAGAAGGCCGTGAAACAAGAATCACTACCAAATCACAAAGATGCAATTTTAAATTATTTTGGCCTATTTCTAGGCCATGCAAACTTTGAAAGAATATTTTTTATTTTATTTTATTCAGGCAAGTGAAAGGAAGGCAACAATGGAAATATTGAAGGATGAATATCGATATTTACTAGCTTTCTCATATCACGAATTTTTTGGCATGGTTTACTTTGTTAAAAGACCACCTTTTAGAAAAACAAGTTTGGTATATGGAGTCTCACAAGAATAAAGGAGAAATCTGTGTTTTCTTTTTCTTTTAAAAATTGTTATACTCACGGTTATTATAATATTTTCAAGTTATTTGTAATGATTATCTGAACCTCGTTTTCCGAGAGGTCATTTAAAAACCGCAGAATTTATGCAATGTCAAAAGTTAAGCTCTATGAGATGTCAAGAGTCATGAAATGAGAGTTAATTGATGAAAAGAGTCAAAGTCAAGGGGAATAAAATCTCCAATCAAAGTTGAAGTTGAAGTTAAAGTTGAGGACATAGAGTTGATGAAATTCAAATTCAAGTTCAATTGTGAATGTGAGTTTGAAAACCTTGGTTATGTAATGAAGCTTATTATATTAAAACCATAGTGAAAGTTGATGTCAAGTTGATATTCGAGTTGTGTCATATGGTGGCATTGGTGTGTCAATTAAAACTCTCTATTCATTGTAATACGTTGCCTTTTTGAAAATTACACAATCCAAGAAGGAAACATACTTTATGCAAGTAATTTTAGGCGCATGAAGAATATTACAATTGTATGTGAAAGATAATGACAAAAGAAGTAACTCCAATAAAGTAAAAAAAAAGAAGAGGAAGTCAATTAGAAGAAGTGAGAAGATGTAATATGTACTTGTGATGAAGTGTAATAAGACATAAAATTTGAAAAGATGAACAAACATGAATAGAAGAAGATGGTGAAAGAAAGTGAAACAAGATGAAAGAATGGACATAGAAACTTAGGCACAAATAAAAGATGTAGTGCCAAGTGCCAAATCAAGAAACATGAAACAACAAAAGAGTAATGAAGTAGGAAAACAAAGGTAATAAAATGCAATGGAAAAATTAAATACCATGTGTGTTTCTATAATGTTGGTTTGATGACAGAAAAGAAGATGGTCATGGTCAAATGTTTAAAATGGCTAGATTGCCTTGAGATAAACAAGCATGAAGAAACTTTTTTAATATACTTGAGTCAAATGATGATGTAATGGATGTAATCCATGACAAGTAAAGTATACCCCCATAACTTGATTGTTGATAGTTCATGGTAAACCAAAATCCATTTGTCATAATAAATGAAGGTTCATGGTCAACGAAAGCCACTTGGTGTAATGAATAGTGTAAGAAACCGAACCCCTAATCCTTACGTCGATGGGGTGTTAAAATTTCCTCTTTTTACACTCAATTAATTTATCTTCTAGTGAACCCCATAGATGGATTCTGCTCATTGAGAGATTTCCAACAATAGACAAATCTGAGTCTTTGATCAAAAGTTACGGCCTTCCCAAGTTTCCTAGGCCTTCATTGGTCCAAAGGCCAACTCATCGACACGTGGCTTCCATGTGTATCCTAGCCATTTGTGCCCTCCCGCATGGCACTGACGCATAACTTGCCACCTAGCCCATCGGGCCTCTAGTTAAACAACCCCGATCACTTGGTACAACCTTCGTCATCGTCGATATTCTCCCATCGGCTTATCAACACCCAAATGAAACTTTTGACGATGATCCCTCTCAAAACTACCACATATATGGCGGCTCTCGAGACGAGCATCCAACGACTCTGTGATGCAGGAGCATCGCTCCAAGACAGCTACGCACCAGCTAGCCAGCACATCAAAGCACATGTTCAAAGGAGAAGACAGGCGCAACCCTCTCACTTTCAAATTTCAAATTTTGATATTGTATTTAATGATTGTAAGGCTGGTAGAGCCAAAAGCCATGCATGTGCATAGGCTTTAGATAAAAGTTGCCTTAAATAGTTGTAAGACTGAGATCTAGATCTGATTTAGACTAGACAACCATTCAATGTAATTGAATGTAAATTAATGAGAGTAGGTAACTTGGAGGGAAGAGCTCGAGGAGCCCCCTTTTGTAAAAAGAACCTTTGTATCTGTAGGATAGTTAATTGGTAGAGAGGTAGAGAAGAGAGAATAGGAAGAAGAGAAGAGCCAAGACTCTGTTGCAGTCCGAGCTCGAACACATTGTAATCATGCATTTTTGATTAACATAAACATATAAGTTTTTCCCGCATGTTGTTGTCCACATGTTTATGAGTTCATGAATGAATGTCTTTATGTGTTGATGATATGTTGTAGATGTATGTTAGGTATGCATTTGTAGGGATAGACATAATTTACTGTATATCAGTTCTTTGATTCTAGGTTTGGGTTCTTTGAGGCTTCATGCAAGAGGTTGCATGACAGAATACTACGGGTTCTGTAAGCCAGTGCAAGGAGTGCACTTCTGAATTCTGTGGGGTTTAGACAAAGACATGCCAAGAGGGCGCACCAGAGGAAGTCATTGACTCAAGGAGGAATCCTCAAGGTTGCTGAACACCTTGAAGGAGAAACTGTGCAGAGGAGAGCACAGAGAGGGGAAGAATAATTGCTGAGAATTCTGTAAAAGCTCTGCTAGGAGGGCATTGAGCAAATGCATAGAATGCATTGAGCTAGTGCATAGAGTGCACTTTTGAATTCTGTGGAATTTGGACAGAATTGTGCCAGGAGGGCGCACCAGAGGAAGTATTAGATCCAAGGAGAAACCTCAAGGTTGCTGAACACCTTGGAGGTAAGACTGTGTAGAGGGAGGCACGGAGAAGACAGAATGTCAGAGGCATAGAGTGCACCAGGGAACTCTATTTTGAGTTCTAAGGAAAGGGAAGTGTCTAGGAGAAGGCACTTACAGAGTTACTGAACACTATGTGAAGAAAGGCTCTGCAAGGTGTGCATCGAGCAGTAAAACTCCAGGAGGGTGTGAAGCATTTCTTTGCAAGAAATACTTCGAATTGAGTTAGTTGAAAACTCAACAGCACAAGGAGTGTGCGAATAAGAACTTGTCAGAAGTTCTTAAGCTCAGAAGGAATAACGCAAGAAGTGCGCTCAGAGTGAACTTGTCTCAAGTTCAGAAGTTCAAGAGGAACAGTGCCTTTGCGCACAGAGCAGTAACCAAGAGGAGAAGAATATTAAGAAACCTTTGAGGTTTCAGAGTCGACAAATCTTAGGAGGGACAACGTCCTTAGAATACAGGCGGGAGCCGAGGATACAGGCTTTGCAGCAAAAGAAAAGGCTGAGGCCTTTGAAACTTTGGAAATATTCCAAGGGGAAGGAAGAAGCATGAGCTTAGGAGAGCACAACTGTCATTGATTCAGGCACTAGAGAAAAGATCTGGACCATTGAGTTTCGTGTCCAGGCAGCAGGAGGAGAGAGCGCAAAAGAATAGATCTGGGCCGTCAGATCTATCGCAGGGATCCGATAGCCATCGGATCCAGGAGAAGGTGCACGATGTTTAACCCTCGTATATGCAAAGGGAAGGACTTGTCAAAGTCCCGAAAGCATCATGACCGTCCATAGGAGGACACGTGGCGAGCGGTCAAGGTTTCAGGGAAATCCCTGAAAGGAGATTTTGGCATTTCGACTACCGGGAGCTACAAAGGGAAAGAGTCGGGACTCTTGTCCCACGAAATCCTAAAAGAACATAAGCCGTTGGATTAGGAGAGGCTCACAGCCGTTGATCTCCCACAGGAGTGGAATTTTGGCATTTCGGGGTTTGATATTTCGGCATTCCGGGACCCGGGAGTTCGAAGGGTCAAGACTTGTTGCAGCCGGAATCGCAAAATCCTGAAACGCAAAAACCCAAAAACATCCGGAGGAATAACACTGGGTCACGGGAGAGGGTCACGTGGACAAAATCTAAGCGGGGAGCTTGCCACTCGCCAACCCTTTTGGGGTTCGGCATTTCAGAGTTTCAGGGTTTGGCATTTTGGAAATCCCGAGGACAAGGAGCCGAGGCACTTTCAGTTGAAAACCCCTGAAGTCGTGAAACACGATGTGTATTTGGAGAAGGGTTGTGGTCACGGAGGATGCAGTCACATAAAACTGAAATTTCAACATTTCGACATTTTGGCATTTTGGGTTTTGGGGATTGAAGAGTCAAGAGACTCGCGACTTCAGGAACCCCGAAGTCGTGAAACTCGAAATCACTTTTCAGAAAAGGTCGTGGTCATATCTGGTGGCCCTATATAGGTGAAGACTCACGCTTGGTGCATTTCTGGTGCCGGTGGAGTTTTCATGAAGGACCTGTGGATCGAATTCATGGGGTTCCAGTGAGGGCCGAAAGAACTATTTCAGTTCTGCGGATTCGAAGATGAACGATCTTGTGCGGATCTCAGCCTGAGGGTCGGGGGTCTGCGCCAGAGTGGTATCAGAGAAGGACTTCGTCTGTATATTTCAGATGAAGAGGATTGAAGAGATTGTTGCAGGATGCAGCAACAAATAGACAGTCAGGTCGACTGTAAGAAAAGGCTTGAAGCACTTACGGTTGCAGAGTGACAACAACAAGTTTTCCAGGAGGGCAGACGGGAATAGGAAAATGGTTGTTGAAGGCCATGGACGCGGTGGAAAGAAGAACCACCAACAATAGAGAAAGGATGAGATGGAAAAAGAACTCGTTGAGATAAGAGCGAGGATGGAGGACCTTTCATTTCAAATGCAGTAGGATGCAAAATCGCAATGGGTATATGAATGACCCATGAAAATGAAAGCAAAGTGGAAAGTCAAGAAATTGTTGGCCAGAAGACAACAAATGTTGTTGAGGAGGTGGCTAAGGTATGTGAAAAACCTCAGAGATGAAGAGGATATGGTTCATATATGTGAACCAGAGACTGGGAAGAATCTTAGCAATGAGGAAGGGAGATCGGTTATAGATCTCATGAACTGCCAGGAGGGCAGAGATGAATTTTCCAATTGCCAGGTGGGCAATGAGATGAGACCGTTGGAGGATATCATAGACTGTCAGGAGGAAAACAATGGAAATTCATATTTCCAGGAGGGCGATAGTATGAGATTAGCTTAAGATCTCATAAACTGCCAGGTGGGCAGAGCAGAAATCCCATATTGCCAAGTGGGCAAGGGGGAGCAGATGAGACTGTCTGAAAGTCTCATGAACTCAGGGATGAGTTCGAGTCAACAAGGAGTGCCGATGAAGATGGGATCGATTGATCTCATAAACTGCCAGGTGGGCAGAAGTGAACTTTCGAGTTGCCAGGTGGGCAAGGGAAAGGAAATGGGACTATCTGAGAGTCTCGCGGACTCTATTGAGAGTTCATGTCAGCAATGAGTGCTAATAGGTGAAGAGACGTGTGGTTTTGTAGACCATGTGAATGAAGATTATGACAATTTAAAAACTTGCACCATCCAGAAGGAAGTTCAGAAGAGCATTCTGATGATTGGGGGAATTCGGGTATTCCTACCAGAGAGCCCAGTTGAGGCTAGGGCAGGTGTTGTAGATGGAGCAACAATATGAGGACAACCAGAAAATATTTTCATGAAGGAAGAAGTGGAGCAGACACCGACGTTTGCCCAAGGAGACGAAGGAGATGTGCATTCAAAAGAATGGCTCAAATTTTTTAGCCAGGAAGCTGAAAAGGAGATGACTGCAGCACTTGAGCTTGCAGTAGAAGAAGATGAGCATTCGCTGGAATGGCTCAAAATTTTCGGCCAGGGAGTCGAACAGAAGGTAACTGTAGTACTGGAGGCTACATAAGTAGAATAGGAGGAAGAAGACAACATATATTTTGTTGTTCTATGTGAAGAAATTGAAGCCCCGGAGAGAAGGGTGAAGGTGCAGGGCATGCACATCCAACATATTAGGTTGGAGACAGAGGCAGAATACTAGCCCAAGGAGCGATTGGAGGAAGTTGGAAATACACCAGCAGAAGAAATGGCAGAAGCAAGGCTGCCAAGGGGAGAAGCTGAGCAACATCTCAGTGAGGAGACTGCAAAATTGGAATCTGCAGTAGAGTGGCAAGTTGAGGTCACAGAAGAGGAAGAAGATGGCATGGGAGATCTAGTTGATCTACCCATTTGCAGGGAAGAAGTGCAGTGGAGCAAGCTACAAAAGGAGAGCAAGCCCAGGGAGTAGCTAGACGAGATAATTGAGGAGATCAGAAGGTTGATGATTAGATCAGCAGAAGCGGTCAACAAAGAGAAGTTGAGCAGAGGAGAACCTTCCATAGAAGTAGGGTAGCAGTTGTAGCAGCAACAACGAAGCAGTGGAGTAGATGGACAACTCCAGAGATGTTAAGGTCCTAACCCGCACATAGGTAGATCAATGTATTCGGATGTAATAAAGGTCAATATTAATAAGACCTTTCAATAAAATAGAATAAGGCGGATGTAAGAAGACCTAATAGA
>ML786598.1:134824-149562 GCA_009831015.1 Picea engelmannii | reverse complement strand
AAAAATAAAAAAAACAAGCATAAATATGAACTTTGTGAATGAATAAAGAGCCCTGGGATCTTCTTTCATTTAGTTCATGTGGTGTGGACCATTGTGTGATCCAAAGAACTATGCATAGGCTTTATGGATGTAAAGAGGATAAAGAGATGAGGCCATTGGATCAATAAAGTTTGTAAAGATTGATGTTGAATTTTTTTAGTGTAATGTTTTGCGATAACAAACTATGTGTTGATTGTATGCTTAAATTAATGTACATTTACAATTTTTTGTATGTTGTGAATGGTTTCACTATGTGACTTTGATAGCAAGGCCATAAGCACTACATCATGTGGTACTAGACTGAGTATATCATGATATTGAATACTCCAAGTTATATTATATAATTCCAACAAAGAGTCAAGTTCACAGTATAATTTTTTGACAAGTGAAGTGTGTGAATTTTGAGAATAACTATAGGAGTTCACGGAAATTATAGAGAATTGTAGAATCTTGATTTTCATATATGTTGAAAAATATAGTATAAGTGTTTTGATAAAAGAGAGGAAAATGGTGTAGGAAGAATTCCAAGTGAGGTAGCTCACATAAAATTTTATTATTGTGAAGAGTGGGCATGATGAAAAACATAGCATGGAAGGAATAAGAGAATTCCCTATGACTAGTTGAGGAAGAGATAGTAAGATAAGTGAGAACAATGTTAGAATTTTTTTTGAAGAATCCATGTTGTAGATATGGAAGAGAATGTATGCTCAATAAGGAGTAAGAGTCACAAGAAAAATAATGCAAATGAGTGACAAATATGAAGAGGAGGATGTGCAACAAAAACAAATTAACATAGAGATGCTTGAACTTTTTGGGACTTTAGACATAGAAAATTTGATGGAGTGATTTGAATAAACGCACTGGTATTTTGAGTGCAATGAGATTAAATACGCATATATAATGAATCTTTCTTATGGAAGGTCAACGAGTTATGCATATGATTGGTGAAAATAGCAAAAAATGGATAGAAATTGGAGAGGCAAAGACAAATTCTAGAATTGGAGGAAGATGGTTACTAAATTGAGAATTAAGTTTGAAACTTATGACTATACTTTGAAAATGAAAAGAAAATTAGAGAAATTAAAGAAAAATAATAAATTTGTAGAATAATAATTTGAAAAATTATGTGAAGTGGTTATGAGAGTTGTTCTTGTAAGAGACAGTGAAATTGATATCATGAAAATTGTGGATGATTTTAAGTTGAGAATTAGAAACACAAGTTTGTGTAGAGAAAATACATTCATTAGAAGAGGATTTTTATTTAGCCTTGAAAGGGGAAAATAAGCAGATTAAGAGGAATAAAAATAGAAAGAAAAGAGAGAATAAAGTAAAAGAATTATTTCGGATGTTATTTAGAACAATGACAAACTGAGAGTGGCATGCATGAAATTGAAAGCATGGAAGTGGACACAATGTTTGGATAATAAAATACAGATGAGGTGCAAGAAGGTGAGTGTAGGAGGAAAAACAAAATTCTCCAAGTTGTAGAGAAAGAGAAAAGCGTGTGAGAAGTACATCTTGTTTATAGCATGTCTAAAGAGAGGGAATAAGTACATGCATTAGAATACTTCAATGGAAAGAGTGAGGAAAATTATTTTTTGTGTCAAACTCAAGACGAAAAAGAGAGTACCAATGTTCCTAAGAGAGTGTAGGTACATACCATATATGTTTTTACAATAGCGTATGATTTTGAAACAAGATATAATGTTACAAAAGAGATTGGTGTGGCAAGATAAATGCCAGTGTAGGAGGTACATATGAGAATACTTGATTCCTATAGTGTTGTGTATGTTGATTTTGTTCTAAGTGAAGTGGAACTTGTAGCAAAATAAAATAAAGAGAAGCCATCAACAAAAGATGAAGCAATGATATTTCCAAAGTGAAGAAAGTGCTAAGGTAGATATACATGAAGAAAGTGATAAGGTGAATATATAGAGTAAAAGGGTCGCAAAACATTAAGTAGGATGAATATCATGAAAACACATGAAAGGTTACAATGAAAAAAAAAGAATGAGGAAGTACTTGAAAAACAATCGTTAGTATTTTTCATTGAGACAATGGTGATGGTGTATAAGACGGAGGATGCATAGGAAACAAACACCATTGACTAGGAGAAGATTGAGGTCGTAAGAACAATTGAGTAGGACCACTTTGAGGTTGCAAGAAAAATTGAATGGGATTAGTTTCACATAGTAATTTTCATCGAGATAGACTAGCAATAGGTTGTAAATATGTTGAAGGTGATGAAGGAAAAGGTCAAGCTAGAAATCAAGGTATGTATGAGGTTTTGTTTACAATTGAACAATGCAAAGGATAAGAGTAAATAGAAGAATATGATGAATGGGAGATGCATAAATAGTAGAGTAAAGTGGAGAAGAGTTTCGAGGAGAAGAAGGAAGAATTAAAAAGATCAAACATCAAAAATTTGTTGATTCATTAATAAACTTTCAGGGAAGATTCTCAAAATTATCCAACTACGAGGGTATGCTTCAAAAGTATCATTACCTAAGATAGTGATATTGCTTGCATTTAAAATCATAAATAGATGTGGAAGATGTATACTTACTTCCAATTCAAACTTTAGGGCTTGGTCATGCCTAATTTTCTCTATCCATCCATTTTTTATCTCTAGGCATACACATTCTTGAATTGTGAAAATAAGGGTGTTGGATACCTAATCTTTAGGGATTGAAGGAAATTGTAAATATTAAGCTAGGATAAATATGAATATTCATAAGTGAATAGGAAAATTCATCTAGACCTCTTGGAAGATGAAACCAAAGGTCAATTCCTCTTGTATATATCAATGGTACGAGTTAAGGAAAACCAATCATATATGGAGTTTATTATTCCCTCTAGCCATCCCTAGCCTCAAAATGGTATTATAGAAGGATATTTTAAATCCATTATTCTCTCCTTCCACGGGAATAACATTATCTCTCTCATGCACAGATACACCCCCCCACTTTGGTGTCAAATATGAGATCTATCTCTTTGCATTAGACACAATGTTACCTATGTCTATCTCTACCAACTCATCATTCTCAAGTATTTCTCCATTAATTCTAAAATATATCTCTCCTTCATAATCTCCTAATACACCCAAATTGTCATACGCCTAGATCGTCATTTGTTCAATGCATTGTTTGAAATCTCCTTTGAATGGAAATTTTGTGTAGTCGACATCTTCATCACGTTGTTGTTATCGAGGTGATTGTAGCTCATAATTGAATTTGGATTAATACCCACACTAACTTCTACTCTCCACAATCCTGAGAGAAACGCAAGTGTTAGGTAAGTAAAAAGGAGTCTAAGTGTTGGCAAGTTATGCGAAGAAACTTTGAAATTGAGAGACAACCATGAGGCATCCCCACGAGATCCCACAAACAAAATATTTCAAGTGGTGGATGAATACAATGGACACCCTTTCCCCCAAAAAAATATTCCCCAATTTCCACTTTTTCTAAAAATGATTTTCCAAAATTCCATAGTATAAAATTATTTTACCTTAAAAATCGCCAAAATCTTATAAAAACTATATAAAATCCTTAGAAATTTGAATATTTTTACAAAAGTGTTTCCAAATATTTTATATTTTTCATATTAAGGACTACTAAGATTATCCCAAGTTTCTACATTTTAATATAATTTTTCATCCTTAAAATTATCCCTGCTTATGAGATGATTGGTCTGGGAAGCCACAAGAAGCACTATATTGGTAATTTGTGTGATCCAAATAAATTTGTGAGAAAAAATATAACTTAAAAGTGTACTATAAATTATTACAATCTTCTCATATGCATAGTTGTAGCCTAGGTGAAAAGTGGCTCAAAATACTTAATGATGTCCACATTGAACTAGGTATTAATGAAAGTGAACAGGTCATAGATATAATCATGTGTATATATTTTTGTCACCTATCCCTATTTTCATCTTCATTTTGTACAATCTTCATTAGGGTTCTTTCCAACAGAACGCGTCTTCCTGAAGAAACTATTTATTTTAATGCTTTACACTATGCTTTTGATATTTTCTCCTCTAATTTGGGTCTTCATAAGAAAAATGTGAATATATGCATTCCTCTCATAGCCTTCACTAAGCCCCTTTACCCTATATATTCTTACTAGCTTGAATCCCTTCAAGTTAGCGGTCAAATGAAGTCCATCACATTTGACTCTTTGGTGGAAAAATTTGTAGAACATGATAAGGATTTTCAAAAGAAGATGGCTCATCCCACTTCAGAGACCATCTACATTTCTTAGAAAGGGAAGAATCAATAACATTATTCTTGTAGAGGAGTGTTAGGGTCCTAAACCGCACATAGGTAGAACAATATATTCATATGTAATAAAGGTCAATATTAATAAGGCCTTTCAATAAAATAGAATAAGGCGGATCTAAGAAGACCTAATAGAATCTTTCGCTTCTAGAAGGATCTTCCTCTAGATGCTTCTTTTTAGTATAAATAGGAGTCGAGGGTATGAGAACCCTAACTTGGATATTATTGTAATAGAGCTCTGCTCAACTGGAGGTTGCCCCCTCGAAGAGGCCCGTGAACATTGCTTTCAGATTCAAAGTGTTATTTCTGTTATTATTCTCATATCATTTTAGTGCTATTGTGGTGAATGTTCTGGTTATATTGTTGTTATTCTGCCATTTCTAGCATTTTATTTCTGTTCTGCATACATTTTATATCTAGTATATTACAAGTGGTATCAGAGCACCTTCCTCAGCAGAAAGTGTGGGTTAAATTTTTATTTTTTTTTAGGGTAGAGACGTATTCCAATGTCTTTAAGCCACATAGATCTGTCATTATGCTCATAAACCCGCGGTTGAGGGATTCATACATGCAAGAAATACAAGTGGTACTTAAGCGCACATGTGTTGGCCACCCTTGTAACCCCTGTTGGTACCCCTTCAAGTGGTAGTGCATTAGACAACACCTGTGTATGGATCGACCTAGATTACTTGAAAGCCCTCTTTAGATAAACCGATCAGTTGCCTGACTGCTATAGTGTCACCGAGAAAAGCACTCGGGAAGATATTCTCTAGTACCTCGGTAGTCAGGTAGTACAACTAAGGGTACGGTCTATCCTCCTTAGTTAGCGCCCTGAGATATTGGGCCGAGTACTACTACTAGACCCCTCACATATATCAGAGAGCTATAACACATGGCAAACCCTTGTCTGTAGAACCCTTGAATACCTAACCCTTGGGGACAAAAACATAAACAAATTAAAACAGACAAGATCTATTGCCATGCAACTATGTTCGGGTTGCCAAGTAAATACACATTTATTTCTGGTTAATAATTTGGGCATTTCCTCTCTGCAGTATTCTTCAGATTGGAGTCTAACTCTGCAGGTGTAAAAAAAAAGTCTGGAAAAATTTTCACCATTATTTGAGACCTATTCCATTGGATTCATCTCTTCTCCCTTATCACATTCATCCATACCATTTTTTGGAAAAATTTTTGAACCCCCGCCCCCCCACCCCTTTTCATTTCCCCTATCCTCATGGCCCATACCCGTAGCCAATACTTGGAAGCTCGCTTCAACACCTTTCAATCTGGTCTCATCGAGACCCAACAAGAAGTGAAACAACTCAGTGCCAATGTCGTCGCCATCAATACAACCATGAAGTCCTCAAGGGAGGAAATCAAACAAGACCTCACCACCCATATTGAATCAGTCTTTTTGGCACTTTGCACCAAACTACATATCCCTACACATAACCCTTCCTCTTCGTCATCTCCACATATTGATGGTGACCATTCCCCTTATTCCCATAAATTTCAGAACCATCACTTTCAACGTGACCTACGCCTTTCGCGGGTGGATGTGACCAAATTTGATGGCTCAGATCCCACTGGTTGGGTAACCCAATTGGAACATTATTTTTCTTTATACGACATTACAAATGACTTGGCCAAACTCCGGTATGGTGTTCTCCATCTAGATCAAGAACGTTGGCAATGGTGGAAATGGATAAAAGCTTCTCGTCAAGGGTATATTGCTTGGACACACTTTGTGGCAGAGCTTTATTAATGCTTTGACACTGACACCAACCATTTAGGACGTTTGAAAATGTTGAATCAATTAGGAACAGTGGAAGACTTGATAGCTGCCTTTGAGCGCCTGGATTTTAGAACAAAGGGCATGTCTGATGCCTTTTTCGGAGAGTATTTTATCAACGGCCTCAAGGATGAGATTCAGGCCCATGTCCTCATGGATCAGCCTCAGAGTTGGGTGGAGGCTACTAAAAGAGATAAAGAAGCACAACTGGTTGTATCTTCTCAAAACCGAAAACCCTCCTTTATCCCTCACCCTAAACCAGTAAATCCCACTACTCCCTCTGCTCCACTAAAGATCCAAAAATTGACCAGGGTTGAAATGGTTGAACGCCATCTCAAAGGCCTTTGTTATAACTGTGATGACAAATATTTCCTAGGCCACAAGTGTAAAGAACAAAATCTTTTTATGGCCATCTCCGAGGATATTTCAGAAGAGGATGTAGAAACTTCCCATGTGTCTGAGTCACCTGAATCCACTGACAGAAATCCTCCCTCAGACCCTCTCGAAGTATAACTGGTCATTTCCCTCAATGCTCTCACTGGATTCTCCGCTCCCCAAACCCTCAAGCTAATCGGTTACATCAAGCATCGGAAGGTCATCATTCTGGTTGATAGTGGCATCACCCATAATTTTATTCATCACCGCATTTCCCAAGAAACTCATTCCTACATCCATGCCATCAATAATTTCCAAATCATGATTGCCATTGGTGGCTCCATGAAATGTGGAGGGCATTGTGAAAATGTGCGTCTCCAAATTGGTGACTACCACCTTAAATCCCATATGTTTTCTATCAACATGGGAGGTTGTGACATTGTGTTGGGTGCAGACTGGCTAAGGACTTTGGGTCCCATTCTCATGGATTTTAAATACTTAACCATGCAATTCGACCAGGAGGCCCACCAATATACGTTCCAAGGAATCATCGTCGGTTCACATGAGATCATTAGTTCCCATCGCATGGAAAAGCTTCTCAAAAAAGGTCATTTTGGTGTTATCACCCAACTCCATGCCATACAAGCAATAGAGACACCCTCGGTCCTACAAGACCTCCAAGCCATCCTTTATAAACATCCATTGGTCTTTTCCACCCCCCAAGGACTCCCTCCTTCCCTTGGTTTTCATGTTCATTCCATTCCCCTTGTACCCGGAATCCTTCCTCCCAATATCCGTCTGTATCGTCACCCCTTTTCCCAAAAATATGAAATTGAGAAAATAGTCTAGGAACTCCTTAATGCATGCATTATCCACCCTAACACAAGTCCCTACTCTTCTCCTATGGTCATGGTCTTGAAGAAAGAAGGTTCTTAGTGAATGTGTCCTAACTTCTGTGCCCTCAACAGACTTACCATCAAAGACAAATTGCCCATTCCTGTCATTGATGACCTCCTGGATGAATTGAGTGGCGCCCAATTCTTCATTAAAGTGGATCTTCGTTCGGGCTACCACTAGATATGTATGAAAGAGGTAGACATTCCCAAGACTGCCTTTAGAACTCATGATGGCCACTATGAGTTTTTGGTCATTCCCTTTGTCTTGTGTAATGCCCCCTCCACCTTCCAAAGCCTCATGAATCATGTCTTCCATCCTTTTCTCCGCCATTTTGTCTTAGTTTTCTTTGATGATATCCTCATCTATAAAAAAACCTGGACATACCATCTTGCTCACGTGGATCGAGTTCTCCATCTAATCTCTCAGCACCAACTTTTCCTAAAACAGTCTAAATGTGCTTTTGGCGCCTCAGAAGTAGAATACTTGGGTCATCTGGTTGGCAAGGATGGCGTCAGGGTGGATCCTAAAAAGATTGAAGCTATGAAATATTGGCCTCACCCAAAGACTCTTAAGAGCTTGCATGTATTTTTGGTCCTAACAGGGTATTATCGCAAGTTTGTTAAGAATTATGGGAAGATTGCAACACCTCTCACTGCTCTCCTAAAAAAGAACTCTTTCACTTGGACTCCAGTCGTTGTTCAAGCTTTTCAAACCTTGAAGATGGCCATGTGCACCACTCCAGTCCTCGCCCTTCCCGATTTCACAAAGACCTTTGTGTTGGAATGTTATGCCTCAGGGAAAGGAATTGTTGCTTTCCTTATGCAAGAGGGTCGACCTTTGGCCTTTACCAACAAGAAACTATCTGAAAGAAATCTGGGCAAATCCATCTATGAAAAGGAAATTTTGGCTATTCTGCATGTCGTTGATCTGCGGTGCCCTTATCTATTGGGGAAACATTTCCAAATTAAGATAGACCATCAAAGCCTCAATTATTTTATGGAACAACACAT
The DNA here is from genome assembly GCA_009831015.1 of Picea engelmannii. NCBI lineage: Eukaryota > Viridiplantae > Streptophyta > Pinopsida > Pinales > Pinaceae > Picea > Picea engelmannii. Next base: position 141,167 of record ML786598.1, on the reverse strand, counting down.
TTCCTCCCCAGAACAACAAAAATGGGTAACTAAGCTCTTTGGATATGATTATGAGATCATTTACAAGAAAGGCAAAGACAAAGTGGTTGCAGATGAACTTTCATGAAAATATGAAGATGAAGGATCCCTTTTTTCTCTTTCATTCATTGTACCATATTGGCTCCAAGCCGTTCGCCAGGAATGGCTACAAGATCCCAAAAGTTCGCAGTTGATCCAACAATTGCAGTCCAATGCTCCAACTTTCCCAGGGTACTCTTGGCTCCATCATGAACTTTGATACAAAGGACGTTTGTATTTAAGTAAACAATCAAATCTTAAATCCATGGTACTTTTTGAGCTTCATGCTACACCCACAACAGGGCACTCCGGGTTCACCAAAACCTATGACAGGGTCAAACATTCCTTTTTCTAGGATATTATGAAACAGGACATTCATAATTTTTTCGCTGAATGTGATGTGTGCCAATGCAACAAGAGAGAAATAGTCAAATATTTGAGCACACTACAACCACTCCCGATTCCACCTGTTATTTGGAAGGATATCTCTATGGATTTTATTACGGGCTTACCCAAATTGGGAAATAAATCAATCATCATGGTGGTTGTTGATCGCCTTTCCAAGTATGCTCATTTCTATGCCCTTCAACACCCATTTACAGCATCCATGGTAGCTCAAATTTTCATGGATTAGGTCTTCAAGCTTCATGGCATGCCACACTCTATTGTTTTTTATCGCGACCCAACTTTCACAAGCAATTTTTGGAAATAATTGTTCAAGATACAAGGCATCAAATTGCATCTCATCACAACTTATCATCCCCAGGCTGATGGCTAAACGAAAGTTGTCAACACGTGTTTGGAAACATATTTGAGGTGTTTTTCCTCAAAAAAGAAAAATCAGTGGGCTCAATGGTTACCCCTAACTGAATGGTGGTACAACACTTCATACCATACAACTACATGCATGACTCCTTTTGAAGCAGTATATGGACAAAATCCACCTTCAGTTCTCTCATACTTACCGGGTGCCTCGAAGGTCCAGGCGGTTGACCTAACACTTATAGATCGAGAGGCTATTCTCTGTACCCTCAAAGAGAATTTGGTCATGGCACATAATCGCATAAAGCAACAAGAAGATCAAGGTCACTCTAAACGTCAATTTGCAGAAGGGGATCATGTGTTTCTTCGACTGCAATATTACAAACAAACTTCCCTCAAGGCCGACCATTTTCAGAAGCTAGCGCCCAAATTTTATGGTCCTTATACCGTTCTCAAGTGTGTGGGACAAGTAGCCTATCAATTATCTCCTCCTAGCCATTCAAATCTACATCCTATTTTTCATGTTTCATGGTTAAGGAAGGTGATTGGAGCTAAGTGCCAAATTCAAACCACTCTCCAGAGTTAGCTGAAGAAAGATCCATTTGACTACAACCAAAAGCCATTTTGGACCAGTGTGAGCGTCGCCTACGTCAGAGAACCATCAAGGAAGTGCTAGTCCAGTGGAAAGATACAACTCCAATGGATGCCACTTGGGAACCAACTACCATTCTGCAACAATTTCCTCATCTCAAGCCTTGAGGAAAAGGCTGTTTTTAAGGGGGCGGACATGTTAGGGTCCTAACCCGCACATAGGTAGAACAATATATTTAAATGTAATAAAGGTAAATATTAATAAGGCCTTTCAATAAAATAGAATAAGGCAGATGTAAGAAGACCTAATAGAAGCTTCCACTTCTAGAAGGATCTTCCTCAGGATGCTTCTTTTTAGTATAAATAGGAGTCGAGGGTATGAGAACCCTAACTTGTATATTATTGTAATAGAGCTCTGCTCAACTGGAGGATTCCCCCTCGAAGAGGCCCGTGAACATTTCTTTCAGATTCAAAGTACTATTTCTGTTATTATTGTCATATCATTTCAGTGCTATTCTGGTGAATGTTTTAGTTATATTGTTGTTATTCTGCAATTTCTAGCATTTTATTTATGTTTTGCATACATTTTATATCTGGTATATTACAAGGAGAAGGTATTACAATAGGATGTGGAAAAAATAATTTCATAAAGGGGATAAGAATAGTCAAGGCGAGAGATATGGTCTTCACTGTGTCCATTACATAAAGAATGGACATGATGCAAAGACATGTAGAATTACTTGGGAGAATATCAAAGGCAATAATGATCATAAATAAGACAAAGATAATGTATCAGATATGGTGAACTGTAAAGAAGATGAATATGCTCATTATATTGTTTCCCATTTCAATATTGGAGTAAATGAAGATTTATTTAACACTTAATTTTCTTCTTAGAGATAGGCATGACTTTTTGACATAGTTGCAACATGCCATGTGACCTTCTAGAGATACTTCTTTGAATATTAAAATGACAATGTAGATGGTATAGTCTATTTTACAGATAAATCAAGTTTCAAACCTTTCAGAATTGGCATCGCCAAGCATAAATTCTCTGGATTCCCATATTTTCTTATGCATGGTGTTCTCTATCTTCCCGAGTTGTGAATGAACCTGTTGTATCTTATGAACATTTGACAATAATTCCACTATATTCATATCTTCAATGGAAAATTTGAAATAAGGAAGGCTTTTGACAACATGGTCATTATGATAGGAATGTTGGATGAAATATTATTTAAATTGAAAGGAACATCTTCTCATGCATAGTATTATTCATACCTCTTTCACCACAATGAAGTTACATTTTCATCTAGTCTCTTATGTAATGCTATATTTTCTCACATTAATTATTATATCATTCATTTATTGAAAAACAATGGTATTTCTAGTTTCCATACTATTCCTAGGAAATTGAAGCAATGTGATTATTGCATCCTTGGAAAACATAGTGAGAAACCTCTCCATGATTTCACTTCCATCGCATGTAGAAAAAATGGATTGGTACATTCTAATTTGTGTGCCCCCATGCCTATTCCATATACTAATGCAAATAAATATATCATGGCTTTATTGATGATTACACTAGGATGTGTTGGGTGTTGTTGTTAAAAGAAAGTCAAAATATTTTGAAACTTTTAGAAATTTTCATGTGTTAATCCAAAATCAAGCACAATCACATATCAAAACTCTTCATACTAACAATGGAAGAGAATATACATCTAATGAGTTTGAAAATTGTACTGACCAACATGAGATTCAACATCAAACCACAATTCCATACTATCCTCAATAGAATGGTTTAGATGAAATAATGAACAAGACTCTATTAAATATGGTTCATTCCATGTTGTTTTTTCAAAAATGTGAAATTCATATTTTGAGTTGATGCAATTATATGTGTAGTATGTGTGAAAATAGGAGTCCATCTCCTCCTCCTGGGAACAATATTTGTTATGAAATTTGGTATGGCCACATCACTTCGTTGAGGCATCTCAGGGTCTTTGGTTCCACCTTCTATCCATTAATTCTTAAGGAGCAAAGAAACAACCTTGATGCAAGGATTCAAAAGTGCATCTTATTGGGGTACCAAAATATCACAAAGGCATATCATATTTACAATGAGGTAAAAAAAAATTTAATTCTTTCTATAGAGGTGATTTTTCTTCAATCCTCTAAGAATGACAAAAATGTTAAGTGACAATTTGATCATCTAGATAAATTCACCCATGTAAAGACATATCACAATTTTGATGATGATATTCCACATCTTGAAGGGGGGATACATATCTTGTATCAATATTTGAAATCTCCTTTTTAAGAACCAACTCCCCGTCATGAGGAAGTTCCAACCACTTCATCAAACATGACTTCATTTAGATGATTTGATTGAGAGGATTGAAATAATGAACCTTGATGGAAATGCATCACCATCTCAATTAGTGGAGCAACCTGGACTATCTCAAAAAGGTCCACCAAAGTGGCTCATAAAGACACTTGAAAGTGTTCATCCTGATGAGGTTGGAAATATAGGAACTAGAATTTCTGAAAGACAAGATGAAGGTGATGTAGATAATTCAGATTCATGTGATGTAGATGATATGGATGTTTCATATGATTTTGAATTGGATTTATCTAATAAATTTGAACCAACTTCCTTTGAATATGTTTCTTCTCATTATGAGTGGAAAGAATCCATGTGGAAGGAGTATGATTCTCTCATTAAGAATGTGACATGGAAATTTGTGGACCCTCCATTTAGAGCCAAACCAATTGGTTGCATGTGGGCCTTCAAGAAAAAGTACATATTAGATGGCTCACTTGAAAAGTACAAAGCTAGGCTCGTGGAAAAAGGATTTTCACCAAAAGAGGGAATTGATTATCATGATACTTTTCCCCCCATAGAAATATGAGCTACCATTTGTACTTGGTTTTTCTTGGCAGCACAAAATGGATAGAAAGTTCATCAAATGGATGTGGATGCTACTTTCTTTAATGGAGACTTGAAAGAGAATGTCTTTGTGTCTCAAACATAAAGTTTTTCTATGAGGGGACAAGAACAAATATTATGCAAACCCATCAAGTCCTTATATGTTTTGAAAAAAGAACCATGATATTGGTATGAAAAGCTAATTGAGCATCTTCTAAAAGAGAATTTCAATAATCGTAATGTTAATGATGAAACTTGTTTTGTCAAGAAATTTGGAAAAACAATTGTATATCTCGTAGTGTATGTAAAATCTGACCTATTGATAATAGGGAACACTGAAATATATATTGCATCCATAAAGAAATAATTGAACAAAGTCTTTGAGATGATATATTTGGGACGTTTTCACTACTCACTAGTACAAACTGACTAATTTGTTACTAGAAAAACAAGTAAAAATCAAATATATACGACTACTTTTAGACGACAACTATTATCAACAAATTAGGAGTCTCTTTTCACCTGACTATATTTAGTTGTATTTTTCTTAGTAATTAATTTCCAATTAATGACTAAGAAAGATACAACTAAAAGTTAGTCGGGTGAAAAGAGGCTGCTAATTTGTTGCTCATAGTTGACATATATGTATGTGTGTGTGTGTGTGTGATTTTTAGTTGTTGTTTCAGTAACAAATTAGTCAATTTGTACTAGTGAGTTATATAACCATGTATACCATAATAATTCAATATTCCACCGGACCTGCTTCCTTTTATTGCAATATTTTATTTCCCTCAAACACCTTATACTGTTATAACCTAATGTCTAAAGAAATATTTCAGTAACCTAAAGACCCAAGTAGACACATAAATATCCTCATTTATAATGTAGCCTTCAATTTCACTCAACCAACATAATTTGCATTATGAAAACGATGATAAGATCATTTTTAGCAAAGTGTTTTTACTTGTATTTAATGTAAAAACAAGGACTGCCACTTTAATTTGCTAATAAATCACTAGTCTAACTTCGTTAATGTAAAAACAAGGACTGCTACCTCAACTTGCTAATATCTCGCTACTCTAAATTCAATTTCTATCCCCCTACCTGTCGTTATCCTAAAGTGATTAAGTTATTGTTTTCTCATAATATCCATTATTGACATGTTCCTTTTATCATAAGACAATTATGTATTCTTTGTTTATAAAACCAATTACATGAATTGTATTTTAAAATAGATACGGGGTCTGCATGACAACTATTTCATATCCACAACTTACTTCACTGAAATGACATGATCAATAAGAATCTTTTTCACACTCTATTCTAGTAAACCTTACAAATAATTCAAAGAGAAATGACTTGTGAAATTATGAGCTAACTTGAAAAAATATTTGATTTCTATGATTTATGTGGTACAACTTGATTTTTGTCATATTCCAAAGATGACCTTAGCCAAACACACCTCTATTTTAGTTTACAATACGTTATACTTGCATTATTCTAGCATGAGTTGTCATAACAAAATACAAAAGAGCCAATGTAAACTCTCAATGCTAGAAAGCTAATTTCATAAACAAACTAAATATGCTAGAAAGTTAATTTCATAAACAAACTAAGTATATAAGAAGTGAACAACTCACCATCGTTATTTCCCACTCATTCTTATTTATAGCTGTAATTTGGTGAATAACCCTAGATTATTCTTTCTCCTTTAAAATGCTTTCTTGTAATCACACCAAGGAAATATGAGTAAGCAAATATCTAGTCTAACCCCGATGTGAACCTGGATTGGTTCTGATTATCATAACATTGATCAAGAAAAGGAAAAGACATTACATTGTTCAGTTTATAGCTAAAAATATCTAATATATACTCTAATTTATTAAAGTATAACACCTTAAATCCATTATAGAATAATGTATCTTAGAGAATCTTCCAAACATAATGCACTTGTGATCAAGTTCTCTTATTATCTATATAAAGATCTATGTGTAGATTTTATCT
>ML786598.1:85957-97754 GCA_009831015.1 Picea engelmannii | reverse complement strand
TGTAATTCATTGAATTTTCATCATTTTCAAGGCTTTGGATCATAACATTTGGTATCAAAGCATTGATCCTAGGGATTTTATTCTCCAAGAAAGTTATCTTAGAATTTTCTATATAATATTTTATATGGGATGATTCATATACTTAAATTTACAGGTTATTTAGAAGACATATCAAGGTAAAAATTTTGGCTTCTGGGTCCTTACAATTTCAGAGATACACCATGTGGAAGATAGAGTTTTTGACAAGTCCTATTACTAGAATCAAATAGGTCTTCCAGTTAAAATTTCATATCTTCTTCACTAATGATCCAAATTCAATAGGACGAATTGCATTTGAAATAGAAAAGTCTTTACTATTTCTGGTAGAAGATTTAGAATCAAATATCAAATATTGGGATTGTGGAATTCTATACAGGTTCACTCTCCCTGAAAGGCCCAAAATCATTAATGTTTGGGAAAGTTTCCCTAACTTCCACTTGACACATACAATTTTGGTTAGACCTATGGAATTCAAAAGAGGATGTATCAGAGTACCATAGGCTAAAAGTTTAGACTTGGAAGGGATGAAATTGAAGAAATATACCAGAAGAAAGGTTGGCCAAGAGATCATACTCCAAATTAAGGGCTTAAAAGGTACACAAATTACAATTGGAATAACATTTTATTGGAATATCTATTTTGGTGATTCAAAATTTGGGATAAAGAGAAAAAATAGGATCATTATTGTTTTTACTATACATGGATCCAAAAAATATGTCAACACCAATTAAACCTCGATAAGTCTCATCTATAATTCATGAAGAAAATGATGAGATACATAATATGATATCAAAATTTGAGGAACAACATAATGAATTCACTGCCAGATCAATAACAAGTAATTTTTGGGTAAAATCACAAAGAAAAATTCAAGAAATGGAAAGGAAGACAGGTGAAATGGAAATGAATATGGAAGGAAATAAGAATGACATGAAAATAAAGATGGATGAAAATAAAGAAGAAATACAAAATCATATGAATGCCATGTCTTCCTAGATATTTGAGGATCTATATTAGAGACTCCATAAAGGAAATATCAAAATGTCAGGAACCCATGAAAATAAAGGTACTATTTATGTTGAAAAAACTGCTAATAATAAGCAATTTTCAATTGGAGTTAACTCTAATAGCAGGGTTAATTATGGTGGGCGTCCTAAATTAAACTTTCCCAATATTGAATTAAAGAATTTTGATGGAATAGAGGTTTTCACATGGGTGAAACGAATACAGAAATATTTTGAACTACAAAATATTGTGGATGATAAGAAAAATATTTGCACAACAACCTTCAACTTTGAGATTCAACCATATCAATGGTACCGATCGATAGTGAAACAAAAACCCCCTTTTTATCATTATACTCGGGGTTTATTTACAAGAGATTTAGAAGTACAATATGGGAAAGTTTGGGAACGTGAATACTTTTCATTCAATTGAAAATAGTCAAGCACTTAGGTGATATTGAAGATTATAGTTCATAATTTCACATATTTCCCACAAGGGTGGATGACATAAGTGATGACCAATTGTTGCAAGCTTACATGGGTGGATTAAAATAAGACATTAAATATGAGATTTTCTTAAGACACCCTAAAAATATTATGGAAGCTATGCAATCTTATCGTCATATTCAAGCCAAGAATAAGGCTACATGAAGTCTAGCCTCAATATGGGGGAGTATTTATTGGATAGTCCCATGATTACCATCAAAATGGGTGGTGTTGATATTGTATTAGGGGTCCAATGGTTACAACCATTAGGAACATTGGCCCTTAATTTTCAATATCGTTTCATGGGATTTTTGTTAGAAATAAAAGAAATTGAGCTTAGAGGTATCCAAGGGAAACCCTATATAGTGATAATCTCTAACATTATGAAAAAATTACTCAAAAGGAGGAGCCATGGTGTAATTACACATTTCATCTCAATAGATGTTCAAACATCTATATCCTCTACTCCAATGGATCTCCAAAATGTTATCAACAATCATTCCAAGGTATTTGAAAAGATTCCCAAGGGTATTCCACTTGATTAAGCTCAATATGGGGGAGTATTTATTGGATAGTTCCATGATTACAATCAAAATGGGAGGTGTTGATTTTGTATTAGGGGTCCAATAGTTACAATCATTAGGAACAATGTACCTTAATTTTCAATATCATTTCATGATATTTTCCTTAGAAAGAAAGGAAACTGAGCTTAGAGGTATCCAAGGGAAACCTAGTGATAATCTCTAACAACATGAAAACATTACTCAAAAGGGGAAACCATGGTGTAATTACACATTTGATCTCAATAGATGTTCAAACATCTATATCCTCTACTCCAATGGATCTACAAAATGTTATAAAAAATCATTCCAAGGTATTTGAGGAGATTCCTAAGGTTATTCCACTTTATTAAGATCATTCCCATGTTATTCATCGATAACAAGTAACTGTACATCTAGTATTCCATGTTTATTTATTAAACAATATAACCAATGACAAGATCCCAGTGAAAACTACTTTATAAGAGATGAATGGATAAGGGAAAATCATACTATTAAAAGAAACAATAATTGAAATAAGGATTAAGAGGCTGCCAAATCAAGCAATTACGAAGTACCTCGTCAAATTGAATAGCCTACGAGTGGAAGAGGCAACATGGGAAGTTTATTTCTTCATGCATACACACCCGTGGTTGTCAAGGGTTGAGGAAAACACTTGTTTGAAGGGGTGAGGGGGAGAGGGCTTGTTAATCCCTATATAAAGCCCTATACAAATCCCATGTTATGTATAAAGCCCCTTATTGAATTGTTACATTTCTTGTGTTATATTTGTATGTAGGATATGAAGCCCTTCATCACACCCTTTCATTATAAGTCTACCCTTTGTATCCTATATATATACCACGGATACCTAATCAAGTAGGATAATATTATATCATCTCATATTTTATTCTGAATTGACCACATTGTAAAAGGAAGTTTTCCCTTCAAAGTGGAGGGTAATTCATTGACTTTTCATCATTTTCAAGGAATTGGATCACAAAACATTCATTCTTACCCATTTTTGTGCTCTTGGTATGGGCATGGAAACTAATGGTTGTAGGTGGAGAGCCATTGCTATATTCCTATGATGAGCTACTAATAATTCTAGGAGGGAATGGATATATGTGTGCATGAGATTTATGGTGGTTTTGAAAGAACTCTCCATAGCTAAGCATCCTTGGAGTTTCCAGCATGGATATTTCTTGAACAGTAGCACTAGAGCCTTGGAGATAAATGAAACATCTCGAGGGACTGCATGGTAGAGAAACATGTTCATTTATTTGTATTGTGTAGGTTGGATAGGGGGAGAGTTGGAAATTAGGGTTGATGTGTGGTTGGGAAAACATGAAAGCTTGTAATCTAATTGGTGTGTTTTTAGATTTGGCATAGGACCCGTCCTTGTGGATTTATATCCTTGGCTCAGGGGTGACATTGTTTTTGAGAGTAAATGAACATAAGTGTCTATGGTTGAGAGGAAATTCCTTGGTCTACATCCAATTGGTGAATTGTTACTTAGAAAGATAAGTGATCTCTATGTTTTCTGTATAATGTACATTCCACTGCGTATTTTCTTTATCTCTGAGATGTATTTATGTGTACACTATTATTTTTTATTTGTTGTGCATGGCACATTGTTCCTTTTTTGGATGGTTTAGCATGTTATTGTTAATTTTTTTTTTTAATCCATGCTTCTCGATTTTAATAATGAAACATAAATTTGTGATCACTGAGGGAAAGTTTGGAAGTACCCGTGAAATGGGTACATTTCACATTAGTATCCGGGAAAACCATTTTGGTATTTTTTGTACCAAGTATGTTACAAGTTAGTTTCGGAGAATTATTGGAGAGAATTTTATAGTAGTGTGGCTCATCCCAATGGCTATGTACATTACAAAAACAATGAGGAAATGGAAAATGGATACTTACTGGGAAAACCCCTCTAGTGTAGATGAGAAGAGAATCGATATCATTTTTATACGCATTGAGAAGTGATAGAAACAAAGGAATATGGCCTACCATTGACATAATCTCTGTACATTTGATATTGGTCTTGTTTTAGGGGCGAGTTTGCTCTGTCGAGTAGACCCTCCTATCAACTAGCCAAGTGGATTGCAATAGTCGGTTAGGAAATTCGGTCGATTAGACAGTTAGAGTTGATTGAAAGAACATTTAAGAAATGTAACCAGATGGTAAATATACATCATACATATGTATGTGTGGTTATGTAATGGAAATATAGAGACTATTTTGGTTATCTAATAAAATTCATTGATGGTTCTCCCACTACTTATGTATCTATGTGTTTCTATATAAGATGATGTAACATGTATTACTCTGTGTAAGGATATACTGGTAGCTTCTTGTACATTCCCTTAGACTACAACATTGGTTGTGTTGATGGTAATTATGAACTTGAGCATGCATAGAAGAAACAACACATACATTTTAACCTTGGAGGACATATGCGAATGGTGGGAGCATAAAATTACCAATTATATCAAAAACTACGCAAGAAGAAAATGATTGGTGCTCACAAAAAAACACACTTTGTTTTTCTCGTAGATGCTCAAACGATTCCTAGAATTCATTCCAGAAGCACTATATGAATATCTTAGTCAATCTAATGTAAAAACTCACCCCCAATGAGAAATTGATGCACAAAATCACAAATGGAGAAAGAAAAAACCTCAATGAGTTGTTTGAGAGGATCATGCAAGACTGTATTGAAGAACAAGATATTGAATATAGAAAGTCCTTTGAAACCATCAAAAACAAATTCCATAGAGAACTACATAGCATGTTTTTTTCCCGTGTCCTATCCTTACTTCACAAGTTCCTCTTAGAAAAGGGAGTTGGGGACATTGTCGAATATCAACCCCTTGAAAAAAACCCTCCTCCAAACTCTAATTGGAAAGAGAAACAAGAAGAGTGGGAAGAACTTTTGGAATCTAACTGCAAAAACACCAAAGAATCTTGGGATTATTTCCTAAAAAAGTGAGAGGATAAAAAATTATGAAGACTATAGACCCTGCGTAAGTCTAGCTGACGTTGGGGGGATGGATGATCTGTGAGATGATATAACTTGAATTCAAATTTGAATCATACCCAATTCGAAAATGTTCAAATTTGGGATGAAGATAACTAAATCAAGTGTGAATTGTGCACGTTGAACACATACCCATAAATCCTCAATGGATATACAAAAATTGGAGTAGGAAAAAAGGAAAAAGAGGTGAGAAGAGTTACAAAATGAGAGGGACCCATGAAATTATCATACAAAACCTACCCATGCATGGAAGATTACTGGAGAAGACCTTGAGAGTTCCCCGATGGCTCCTAGGAGTAGTGAAAGAATGCAAGTGAGTACGGAAGTCAGTGGTTCCCAACAAGTAATTTACTAAGTCGATATGGAGATTGGCAATTTAGGTGTCATGGTTCAAATTTCCCCTATAAGAAGCCCCATCCCGTGTATTTCATACTTCCTCCACCAGAAACTTTAATTGGATACACAATCGCCAAGGGTGTGGTATCGAACTGACAATATTTGTCATATACAAGAAACCTTAATCATTGCAACACAAGAAAACATCAAAAGTCAACCTGAGGATATAGTCCTTAATATAAGAGATCTTGTGGACTTCGCCCCACTACCGAGTCTAATTTTGTAAGATTATAAATAAAGAGACATTGAAAAGGAATCGACATAACCCTTAAGAGGATGATTCATTCATTATATAGACAAATCCTTCCAGACAGATTATCCAACTCAAAGCACATAACAAGTACACTTAGCAATCTAATACATCCCAATTGAAGACCAACAACATATTTTATTGTTCGAGTCTAATATTCATACTTAAACTCAAGAAAACAGTTTGAATTCTCATTTGACTTTGACACAAACTCTTGTAGTAGTTCCAGCCTTGAAAAATTCCAAGAAAATAACAATGGGCCTTAATAACATTTCAATCTATGAAGGCGACGAAGATCCCAAATGACATTGGTTCATTTGTAAAAAATTATGGGATGCAACTAACATAACCGATGAGGATAAACAAATGGCACAATTTGGTGTTGTGCTTCATGCGAAAGAACTTCCATGGTTTATGAATTACATAGACAATCAACAACAATGAAAGTAGAAATAAAGAAAAAATTCCTCACATTTTTCAAAACTCAAGATATAAGCCACTTGGAAGCACAAAAAATTAAAGAAGTCAAGCATAATCTAGGAAACATTTTCTAGGAATATAATAAAATATTTTAATATCTATTAAGTCAAATCCACTATGGAATTGAAGAAAAAATTAGTGTACAATGGTAAGTGGTAGGATTATTTCAAAATATTATAGTTCTGTTACTCATGTATGATCTCGAGACATGTGAAGAAGTATTGAAAAAATCTCAGCAGATAGAAATGGATGATGAAGGCACATCATCTTCATCAATCATTGAGAAACAACTGGAAGAAAATCTTGGATAACTGCGACAATCAATCAAAAATATGTCAATTTCATGCAACGAACTATGGTCCACAATATATTCTAGTGAAATAAATACAAAAGTTTGTTTTAAATTTAGCGATGCATTAGATCCAACAATTCGATGAATTAAAATATCACATTTTCTGAAATATGTGAGGGAGTAACAAATCATGCTAAGAAATAAAGAAACAAAAGATTACAAACAAATCAAAATTAAGGAAGCAATAAAAAATTCGATTACCATAATTAGGTACATAAATTTGTTCAACAATTACAAGTTATATGCATTACTTGAACTAACAAAGCATTCATTCATGCAAAATTACTCAAATATGAAAAGTGAACAGAGCCCCTGGTCAACAATCGAAGAAGAAATTCAGAAATCAAGAGAAAGTTTAGTGCAAAGACAAGACTTGCACCATTAATTAAACAAGAACACGATTCAATCAATTTAAAGGGAGGTACTTCACCCAGTCAAACAAGAAACCCATCAATCCAAAAGTGTGAATTATGGAGATCAACCGAGCAAGAAATATATGAAGAAAGAGAGCATGAAAATAATACTTCAAGAAAACACAAACATCCTAAAAAAAGAAAGCATGCCTTTAGAAGGATGAATATCAATCAAGTCGACTAGATAATGGAGACTGACATGGTTGGACGCTTCGACTGGAGGTCTTTGACTGAGTGGAAGAACTGACCCAACAAGATTGCAGAAGAAAAAGTTGACCAGCTCAGGAATATCCCTTGAGAAAAATAATTCAACTTAGTCTACACGACTAATCTGCGGGAGTATGTTAACACAATTAATGAGTGATGGGACAAATTCGACTACCATGTCGTCATCGACATACGTGTCCCTTCACACGAATAAGAAATTACACCTGACATTATGACCGATGAATCTAAATTAATTATGTCATTGAATGAATTAAAGTCCCCATTCCATATCCCACCTATAAATTTGAACGAGGCATACGACCTCGAATCATTGTTGTTTACATGAGATCACCCAAGTAATCAAAGCGTTGAAATTGAATCCATACACCCGACTCTATATATTCATAAATCTCTATCCGAGCAACAAGAAATCACAGATATGCCAAGGATGAGAGGACAAGTAGAATATTCCTTGGTGGAACCAAGAGGAAAATACAAAATCAAAAAAGTGGGTGTGACTGAGATGGAAGAACCAATGAAACAAAATTGTGGGGTGTGAATAGAAGAAACAGACAGGTCGCGACACTGGAAAAATTTTACTACCAAGGGAATGAGAGCTAGAATATAGAAGGAGGAAACAAAATTCCTCAAACAAGTAGGAATCCAATATTTTTTGGGCGCACCACAAATCATAGAATTCAATGGATGGAAGGAAGAAGACACAAAATTTCTCATTAATTGGTATCATAATGGAAATATATGGTTAAATTACCTAGTCAACATCACTATAATTTTTATCCACATAATGAATGGAATACTACATGGGGTTACACACATACCGAAAACCCTAAACTAAAATGACTAGATTCAGACCCTCATAGGGGGGACTTTAGCCAAAAACTCAAAATGGTTGTTGATTAATATAATAAACCACATCCATGAAAAATGGGCATGCATAATATTATTTATATGTTTTACAACTATTGGTTGAGCTTTAGACATGAAGATCACAATGTTGGAACCAATTGGCCAAACCCTTGAGTCAGGGGCATGGTTCGACTGGTGTTGGACAAGCATTTTGGATGCAATTTTCAGAAATATCCTAAGGGTTGAGCATATGCACAGTAAAGGAGAAATTAGAATTAGAGTGCACAATAAAATCGAATTTGGTAGTGCATACGAAGATAAATAAAGGAAATAAAACAAATAAATAAATCAAGGAGATAAAGAAGGAAAAACAACATGCAGGTGAAAAGGAAGAAAAAACAACATGCAAGAATGAAAGAAGGAAAATCACTTACGAACTATGTGTTTTCATGAGTTGTAATGAGTCATAATGAGTTTTCATAGGGTTTTGGGATAAGGTAGTAGGGTTTTGAGCCCCAGTTGTTGTGTATAAATACATAATCAGTTGGAAAGAATAGGTTTTTGTTGTTGCTAGGAGAATAGGATGAGAATGAGAGAGAGTCTATATCTAAATGTTTAGAGGAGATTTTGCAGATAGAGCCTTGCACTATAGAGGGGCTAGGTGGGATGGGGAATGATATCATTATGTATCTATTGTAGCACAATGCACAAGCATGATATGATTGCATGAAGAATAATAATGATGCTAGCTATTGTGGATGTAGCCCAAGGATTGACTGATCCATGTTACATTTTGTGTTTGAATTTTTCTTCTTATGTTATTGTTCATGGATGTTATGTTTATGAATGATTAGATCTAGCTATGTTTGTTATATGAGTGATGCACAATAATTATGAATGTTCCCGTGAATGGTCTATGTCACAATATGCATTAGAATGGTGTTGTATAATCTAGTTTACCAATTAATTAATGGATAAGAGACACATAATATTGTGTACAAGGTATATAACTATCAATGAGCATGTTGATGACCTCACATCCCCTCATCGCCACAAAAACCTTCTTTTTGTAGTTCGAGTAGATACCTTGGGTAAGACCTCACTTGCATGTAGGTGATGTAGAAAGGGACAATATATGAAGGGTTTTCTTGGTTAGATAACCTAAACCTACGGTATTACAACTGTGTGCCAAAAAATGGTTCCGTTACCGAGACCCAAAATATGTGATTGAGGGATTTTTTTGGAGGCCGACTAAGAAGGAGATCATAGAATGATTAGAAAGGAATGAATGAGAATTTTCCCAGAAAGAGAATAGAAACCCTCAGATGAGGGATGAACAATGGTTGCAATGGGGTGTTTTTATAGAGATGCATGATATTTTATTTGGTGATTTTTTTATTATTTTAACTGAATGGTTATATGGTTGGTAGAGAATACTAGGAGATATTTTACTGTAGCACCGAGGAACCAGACTCCATAGTTTCTAAGAAAATTGAATTATGTAAGTACTAATACTTCCCACGCAACCAATTTCTGGTTAAACAACATACTAGGGGGTTGTATTCGAGAATTTGCAGTAGATTATACCCAGTCATATAGTGTTGCAGAAAGGAATTTCTTTAAGGCTCTCGGTAAAATCTTTATGAAAGCATTGGGTACCTAGATAAAGATTTTTTTGTGTGAAAAATGTGTGATGACAATGGAAGATGATTTCTAAGGGCCTACGCGCACATAAGGGAACTAGGGGATGACCAGGAGATGGTTTGAAGGTATGAAAGAATGAAGAAACCAATGAAGAAGTAAGGGAGAGAATGAGGATGTAGATAAATGAGAAAGGTATTACAGAATAAGAAGACGAGTTTGTAGTACTGCGTAGTGGAAGAATGTACAAGAGGTTGAAGACTAGGGCTAAGGAACAAGATCCAAATACTGAGTATGAGAGGAGAGAACACTGTGCAATAGTCCAGATCGTAGAAATACCACACATAGACAAAGAAGAAGAGGATTCTTGATTCAGTCCTATAATAGAAGAGCCATTAAGTCCTACTTAGGATGGATCTTATGTCGATTACACGACCCCATGTGCATCATCTGGATATGAGATAACATTTGAGGATTTTTCAAAAAAAATTATGGTTAGCATATGAAGATATATTACTAGTATAAAGAGAAATGGAAGTAGTGCATCGATTCATATTCAAATAGCATCATCGAGGGGAGGTACTACACAAAACAACATGGCAGGGTTAGGCAACACATTGAGACTACCTGAGTTCTAGGGAGTTGGGTCGGAGGACCCAAAAAAACATCTATTTGTATGTGAGAAAATTTGGGTTGCGAAGTATGTCCAAGATGAGGCTACCAATATTGCACAGTTGGAAACAACATTTGGAGGTCGTTCATTGGTATGGTATATGAAACTGCAGAGTAATACACCTACAGAAAAAGTGAGGACTTTAGTAGAAATTAGACAAGAATAGTTGAAAGAGTTCAAGAAGCTAAAATCTGAGTCGTGGTACATCACAGAGTTGAAGGAAATCAAACAAGTGTAGACTCAATTAGTTTGTAACTATGATCATAGATTTAAATATGTGATGGATAAGTTGACATTTCATATTCCTTATCAACAACACCGAGAATGGTTTATTGCATGACTATTGCCACACATTCACTTCCCATTGGTGCAACAAAAGGTTATGTTGCATCTTGAATCCTTGGATATTACGATAAAGATGGAAGCATATCTTGTAGGATACGATGGGGGGATGGAACACATCCAGACATAGTTAGCTACCTTGAACATTCAATTAGTAGATATTACAAAAGGGAAGGAGAAGTAGGAACAAGTCTGGTGTACCAAGTGTAGGAATGAAGGACACAATAAGGATGAATTCCCTACTTTTGTGTACTATTTGGAGAGTAGAGCACTTAATACAATACCAGGAGGAGGGTATTGTGAAATGTGTAAAAAATGGGGCCATCATCCACCTGATTATCCATTGCTGCCAAAATACTAGAGAACACCAAGGGATTTATTTTGTAACTTTTACAAGTCAGACAACCATGAAGATAATGATTGTAATGAATTCAATTTTATGAGAGAGAACACTTCATATATGTATAGGATTAGGGAGGAGAATTTTTTGATAGAAGGAGGTGGTCCATAGTATAATAATAAAAGAGGATTTACCCCAGGAAACTAAGAGGGATTTGGCAGAGGTATTGGTAGAGGAAGTTTTGGCAGAGAAGGTAGAGGCCTAATAATCTGCTACAATTGTAACCAACCAGGAAAATTATCTCATGAATACCTGAATCCTTGTACAAACTTCATGTATTGTAGATCACTAGATCATGTGATAGAATATTGTTCTCAACTACTTGCGAAGTGGAAGGAAAGAGGGAATTAGAACTAGAACCCAAATTAGAACGTAAAAAAGATATTAGTAAAAAAACACAATTAAGGAGATAGAATAACATTTGTCACACACGGGGGAGATAGAATAAGGGCTCATGCATTGAATGGAGGGAGGCAAGTTGAGAAATGGGTGATGAAATCAACAGGACTTATGTCGACATTTGACCCTCAATAATAAAAGGAGACGTATCATAGGACAAGAAAAGATATACTAGGACTGGATTGGGTAACATCAACATCATATGCACCTCCTTTGGTTGACATGCCTCTGGTTTGTGATCATCCTATAACATAAAATCC
>ML786598.1:62292-80277 GCA_009831015.1 Picea engelmannii | reverse complement strand
TGGAAATGATATTTGACGTAGGAGACTTAAAATTTATGATGCCATCGAATCCAACAGAAGGAATGAGTTACATAGATCTAGCAAAAGGGAACAAAAGTGACAACTTGTATAATATGACTCCATGAATGGGTGATTATGTTAATCCCACTGCAAATGGTACACTAATTTGGAGAAGCATTATCTCATGTGTGTCAAAATTAGAGGAAGGTCTAGACCATTGGCAACAAAGAATGCATAAAGTATCCACCAAACAATGTGTCTGTATTACTCAATCATTGTGATGGATTGTAACGAAGCTATGCGACTCAGCCAAGTATGATGGTTTGATTGAAATAAAGTATTTCTTACATGCGTTTGAGTTGCAGATACCCAAAAAAAAAATATTTTTGACATTAGATGTTGTCTTGAAGGCCACTCCAACCATATGGTGGGCTGCACATAAATAAGGAATAGAAGACTGGAAACAATGTAGAAGATCGATGCAAGTTACACTTGATATTGAGGTGGAGTATATTGTGTAGAAGTATATAGGGGTAGGTGATCCAACAGATCATGTTTAGTAGTGAAGAAACATATGGAGTTCAATACTGAAGAATAAATGTACATACAAGTTTATACATACATCAGATACAATTCCTAAGAACTGGAACCTAAAACTAGAAATGCGCAGATAAACAACAAATTGGGACCAACCAATTCAAAGGTTTAAGGTAAAATTTACATTTAAACATGAATCTACATTTCTAGATGTATCTTTGTAGGCCATTACAACCAAGATATTTTTATAATAAGGGTCAATGTAGGTAGTACTTTTGTGTAGTGCGCACAGAGCTTCTATGATTGTTCGTGAATTACTGAAATGTTATAATGTTGCTAAAGAAGAACAAGATGTGGAAGATACAAGGAATATACAAGTACCTAAAATTGATGGGGAACACATAGTAGAAGGACCATATCTTAAATACGTTGTGTATTCCCAACCATTAGATACACATAAGGTAAATACTGAGACAAAAGAAAATCCAAATTTTGTGCAGATAGGCAATTACTGGAATGATGAAATTGTCGAGAAGATTGCAGATTTAATATGCGAGTATTAAGATATATTCGCAACTACATTCTCATAAATGAAAGGGATAGCTACGTATTTAGGATAAATTAAGATCCCTTTGCAACTTGGTGCTAAGCGAGTAAGATAGAGACCTTACAGACTGAATCTGAAATACAAGGAGAAGGTAAAGGAAGATATAGACTGAATGTAAGAAGTCGAAAACATCAAACCAATCGTGGAATCAAAATGGATAAGTCCAATGGTAGTGGAAGATAACAAATCAGGGGGAATACATATTTGTGTAGACCTAAAAAAGGTAAATGATGCATGTTTGCATGATCCATTTCCAACACCATCTATAAATGAAGTGCTAGAGAATGTAGGAGGGAAGGAGGCCTAGATTCTTTCACATATGGATTTTCAGGATATCACCAAATTAATATTGCGTAGCAAGAAAGACCTAATATTTCCTTTGTGAGAGAGTGGGGAAGCTATCAATACATGGTAATCCATAAGTTCCTTTAAGTTTATTTAGATGATTGGAATATGTTTATTCTATTGAAACACGACATATAAGTACTCAGGTTAATGTTGGATATGTGTAGACAATGTCAGATTTCACTGGATTTGAATAAATGTGTTTTCTTCGTGCCTTTTGGAATTTTGTTGGGCCATGTAGTATGTAAGAAGGGATTACAAGTGGATCCTTCCAAGATTAAAGTGATTTTGGAGTTAGAACCACCCACATAACTCAGATAGTTGAGAGAAACCTTGGGTAATACAGAATACTATAGGAAGTTCATTAAGGGTTATGTGCAGATTGCATCACCTATGGAGAAGTTGTTGAAGAAATAAGCTAAGTTCCAGTGGAATGAGGACTATTATAAAGGTTTGGATAAATTGAAGCATAAATTAGTGATTGCGCCAATTTTGATATTTCTAGATTGGGTGAAGGAATTTCATGTTCATGTGGACGCGTCATCCATAGATTTAGGCGCAGTATTATCTCAACCAAGAGAAAGATACATAGACCATCCAATTGCATTTGGAAGTAGGAAATTGTCAATAACAAAAAAAATTACACTACCATAGAATGAGAAGGATTGGAAATGGTATATGAGCTGCAAAATTTTAGACATTATTTGTTGGCTTTTTATTTTAATATGTATACCTACCATTATGCACTAATATACTTAGTTAACAAGCCATTGTTTGGGGTGAGAATATGAAAATGGTTGTTGTTTCTCTAAGAATATGATTTTTAGGTTTTTGTGAAACCAGGGAAGTTGAATGCAAGACTAGATCACTTATCATGCACACTATGAGGAGAAGATGCAGGGAATCTAGATGAAAAATTGCCAAATGAATAGTTATTTGCAGTTAAAATGGTGGACGAATACTTCATAAACATTGCGCATTTTTTGCATATAGAAATGGCCCCATCAGACATGATAGTTTCACAAAAGAAATAGTTAGTGGTTAAATCAACGGACTACAAGCTAATTGCAGGGAACTTATACAAGTTAGGTGCAGATGGAATATTAAGATGATGTATTTTAGAGCATGAATAGCCAATGATACTCTTATAAGTGCATGAATGAATTGTAGGAGGACACTACGCAGGTAACACGATCGTGCATAATATTTTATGGACAAGGACTTGGTGGCCCACACTTCACAAGGATGCTAAAGAATACTATAAGGCATGCAATGTTTGTCAAATGGTGGGAAATCCATCCAAAAGGGATGATATTCCTTTTCACCCTCAAGTTACGCTATAGTAATTTCATAAATGGGAAATAGACTTTGTTGGACTAACCAACCTACCAGCGAGAAGATTAGGATCTCGGTATATAATGACTGCAATAGAGTATTTGACACCAATCATAGACTTCATTGTGGAGACTATTGTGTGGTTTCTATTTGATAATGTAGTTACATGCTTTGGATGCCTATGCAGTCTATTGAGTGATCAGGGGACACACTTCCTAAATAAGACGATTATAGAATTGACTAAAGAATTTCAAATTCATCATCAGGGTAGTATGCCATATCACCCTTAGGCCAATGGGACAGTAGAAGCTTTTAATAAAATTATAGAGCATTATCTGACAAAGATCTTCAATGTAGGAAAGGATGATTGGGACTTGAGGATCCATGCAATATTATAGGCATATAGGACTACAAGTAAAAATTTGATGAGACAGACACCTTTTAGTTTGGTGTATGGGAAAGAAGCAATAATTTCGATGGAGTTTATTATTCCTATCCTGTGTGTTGCAACGATTACTGATCTTTCAAAATCTGGTGCAACAGAGAAGAGAATGTCATTGTTGAGGAAGATTGATTTTTCATAGGGTTCCATCAACAAGTTCATAAGGAAAGAGAAAAGGCATAGAATGATAGACATATTAAATAGAAAAAATTTCAAGTGGGGAACTTAGTATTACTATACAACAGCAACTTTATGCAGCATCCAAGAAAGTTTTGAATGCATTGGTGATCCGAATTTTATGAAAGGAACGAAATGAATACATATTATTAAAATATGCTTAACACATAATAACAGAGATACAATAAAAATAGTTTTCTATTCAATACGGAAAAAAGATGAAACTGTAAAATGCAGTGGAAAACAAGCTTGTTAGAATGGTGGCGTCTTATCTCTGGGAAGAGATGTGATGGCTATGCTCATTCATAAGAAGATGATTACAATGAATATCTGAAGGAATTTTTACAATAAATAGGAATTTCAAAAACCCTAGACACCCAAATACGTAACCCTAGGAGATGAAGCGCCCCAAAAGTCTTGTGGTCCCCATTTGGGTAAGTTAGTACATCAACTTCCGAGTGTCATAACTTTTGCGTACGATATTTGTTTGGGGCGCACGATAACTCGTTGGAAAGGTATTGTCGAGGAGATTTATTTAGGAGGATCAATCATGTCTTTGGATATCATTCAGAAGCTCTATAACGAAAAACATTCATTTAGGCCCTCAAAATGGCCCCGGAAGTTAAAAACTGCTAAAAATAGTAAATTACCAAAATTTCCAGAACACTGTTTTGAGCCAGTTGGAAAAGGTGGGTGGCCACCGATATCCACCTGGATAAATTGGTTAGGACCATGCATAATTAAGTATGTTACAAAGGCAGGTGTTGTTCAGTTGGAAACATTGAATGTTGAAGTGTAAGGAGAAATGGTGAATGGAAGTCGACTGAAACTTCATAGGGTCGGCTGACCTCTTGTGCACTAAGATTAATTGTGCAAGAATGAATGTACCATAGTAGTGTATTATAGTGGGAAAAATACAAAAATAAATAAAAAGTGGAAAAATAAAAAGAACATAAAGTAGAAAAGTAAACACATGTAAGAACTAGGAATTTTGAAGTGTTAACCCAAGGTCCAAGGAACAATACTGACACATGCATATGTAAGTGCACAAAAGAAGTGAGTGTGATGTAGATGGATGAAATTGCATCAAGTAAGGATATTACACACATAAGAGAATAACTATGTAGTGAACAAACAAGTAAGCCAAAAAATTGTGCAAAGTAGGACTGACAAGAACATTAAAGGTATTAAAAGGAAGCAACAAAAGTTTAAAAGAATTAACGACAAGGAATAAAGATGAAACATAGTCATATGGAAAGATACTCCAGGGATTGTGACAGACTGGTGGCACAAGGAAAAAATACAGGGGTAGATTTCGTAACAAATCAACATTAAATCACGCATTGAGAACACAACTCGTGACTTATACTCTTAGTTCAGGAACGACTGTATAGGGACAACTATTGAAGGGTTATAAAAGAAAACCAGGGGATGACAGGGAAAGGAAATTTGCATTCATAAGCGTTGTGAGAATATAGAGTAGAAAACAGGTGAACCAAAGCTGACACAGAGCAGTTGTAGAGTCCAAAAAGGGGAGCATCAATCACAGAAAGAAATGGCACCACCAAAAGTTGGGGCACCAGCTATCCCAACATGAAAGTTGTCTCGAATGCAATCATCAGTCACACTAGAATGTGAGGTTACGCTCGAAGCTTCTTCTTCACAGCCAATTTTTATCGAGGATTACATACCACTAATAAAGGACACCGCACCACAGGTTAGACTTCCTAAGGATGAAAAATACTCACTAGTTACACCATAAATACTAATTGGTGTCATTATTGAAGGGGACCTGATAGGAAAGGTCATTTCTTTGAATTTTTCATATCATGACATAAAAAATGAACAGAAATTTCCCAAGTCAGCACGAGACAAGTATTTACACACTAAAAGTGTACTGGGGATAGGTGCAATATTGGTCGAGCCACAGAGTTGGGTGACCAAGCTAGAAGAATCAAAGATATTAAACTTGTTATAAATCCAACGCTTTGGAATAAGTCTAGAAATAAACTTCTTTGTTAAGCTATTATTGAGTTGTATCCACAGAGGGATTTTATGTCTAGATGCAACAGTATCTACCAATACTCAACTAACTGCATAGATAACGTTCTTGTTGATAGCAGGGGAGGATCTGGCAATAATATTCACAAATAAGTCTAGGGAAAAGAAATTATTTGAAAGTATGACGTAGAAGTTCAACACCTTTAGAGGAAAGCTAGGGTTGGATGTCGCCAGCATAAGTGATGATCAAGTTATATTTGCAACACGGGTATTGTCCTTCAAATTACTAAGGAAATGTCGGAAGGATGAAGTGTGATCCACAATGATAGCACCTATGGAGGAGTGCATAAAAGGGGCCTAGATGAATTGGGCCACGTTTTTGGTCAATTATTTTATGATAGATTGCATTGAATCCTAGAAGAAAGGAATGGAATTTCACAATACATAGCTTATCACACTGATAGCATTCATCACCAAGCGGGAGCCTCACGAGTGCCATTTTTTTTTAAAACATGAAGAGATTATGCAGTAGTGTGATATGTTAACTTATGGCATACTAGGCACAGGGGGAGACAACAAGACAACAATGTCACCTTCTATGTCTACTTTATCATGATTAGGAACAACATAGAGAACACATCGTGCATCACTGCCCAGACTGTGGAGAACTATCAGGATATTGTGCACTCAAAGAAGGGGTGCACCACATGTATCTCAAAGATAAAAGTGACCCAACGCCTAGTGGCTTCCAACAAGCTACAAATTGACAGATGAGTATGTATTCGTTATTTCCAATGACAGGGATGAAGAATGGAAAGTTCCAACTGAAGAAATAGAGTTGTTGAGCTCCACTTTTTCCATGTTTTCCACTATACAAAAACATTCATTATTTCACCTTTTCCCGAATTTCATTGTTAATAAACACCATAAACCCTAATTAAACGCAATCATTTGTCATTATATCCAGTGTGGTTAATACATCATCTTTTCTATGTTTTTAGTGATTAAATGAAAATTATATCATGGTTTACTAACGACAGTTCGTGAAGTGTGATTCTTGTAGTAGTATGATCAATGTTCTTATACCATAACTGTAGTTCATCATTTCTGCACCAACATTGCCATTTTGGTATTCGTCATTGTTTAGAATAATCGCACGCTTTGAGGAAAAAATTAGAAACATTGGTTTTCTCCACAACTATGTTGGCATATGGACGTCTGGGTCAAAACCCATGCAAGTCACAGATGTGGACCTCTAGCTTAAGGGGGATAATTCAACCACAATTAATAAAAGTTCTAGCCAGTCAATTTTGGCCTCGATTTTCATGCAAATAAAGAAGAATATGAAGGATATGGAACATGGGGTTTGTTTCCCGCATGGTAGATTGGGTCTCACACGAACAATTTTCCAAACAAAGGAGCGATTGAGGAGTTATTGATAGTTCTTTGAACTGACATCTGCTCATATTTTGTGATGCGCCGTTGTTTGGAAACAAAATAGAATATCGCGCCCAAATTTTCATAGTGTGTCCAATGGTTGAAGTCAAAGACTACGTGGAATCTCTAAGAAGAGGACAAATTCAATATTATGGTTTTTCTATGACCTCCAGTTTTTCTTGTATGCAGGCCGATTCTTCGAAACTCCATGAATAACATATGGATCAAAACTGATTTTTCTAAAGTTTGTTTGGATGGATTGCGCGGACCCAAGGATAGCTGATTTATTGTTTCCATCACTATGTGGGGCATTATTGTGCATGAAAGTGCAAGGGATATTCTCATCATTTTGTTTAAAGTTTCTCTATATATCTAACTTTTGAATGTAATGAAAGGGATAATAATTATTGAATTGTATTTAGAGAGAGAGAGTTGAACACCACTACTTTGTAATATGGAGTTTGATTTTAATTAGGAATAGATTATTGTGGATATTTTGAGCAACTTCTCGAATTGACTTCAATTTTTCAGGTGCGCCATCCAGGTCGAGAAGGGCCCCATGATCTGTTAACGCCATGGCTTCCCAATTACTAGTTCAGATCATATTTTATTTCCAGGTTGGTGTGATTATCTTCATTTTCATCTTAAATTTAGTCCTTCAATGATTTTATGAATGCAATAAATCGATTCCTAGGATTGATACCCATGTGGTTTAATTTCCAATATCTTCTTCCATTCATTCAATGATTCAAGCCATATTCTCTTGATCATTCTCTGAGAAAACGCCCCCTTTGAAGATCTTCTTATCAATTGCACATAACCATGATAATTCCTCAATCATACCTCTAAATTCCCTGATCTAGCTTATCATGCTTTACTCACAATCCAAGCGGTCATACGACCCTCCTTTCGTTGATATTTCTTTCACAACTTCTGCTCTGCAATTGCTATTATCTATGTGCTACTCTCTTTTATTCATGCCTTTACTTATGTTTTGTATTTCCCAATTGATGATGCATAGTATACAAGTTTTATTTTAATGGTATGCTTGTTTCATGTGTAAGCTTATGCATATATATTCTTTGTTGATTATATTATTTACGTTGCCTCATAGTTATGATGCTCTTTGTAACAATTATGTTCTTATAACTTTGTAAAGCTATGTTGTTTTTATAAATTATTTACTTGTTAGTAATTTTTTATTATACTTTTGTGAAAGTGTTTTTAGTTGCCTAATTATTGTTAGTAATTGTTTATTGTAATTTTGTAAAACTGTTGTTAGTAATTGTTTATTATAATTTTGTAAAAGTGTTGTTAGTTATGTAATTTAGTATTTGTTTAGTATTTGCTTGTTAATATGTTATTTTAATAATTATTATAACTTAGAGATTATAAATGCTTTGTTATAATAATATTAAAATACCTTGTTTGTTTGTTATTGTGATGAGTTTTTTAAATAAATTTCATTATTATTATTTCATTTAGAAATATAGGTATTGTTTGTTTTATAGGTGGCATTAACTAAAGAACAAAACTAATTACATGTTAACACATCATTATTCCTTCTTTTAATTCCATTTTGTCACATCGTTCTCTTTCATTCCACTGATTCCTTTGATCGCCATTTGGGTGTATCTTTTCAAGGACATTTTATTTGCGTAGTTTGAATTTATTTGTTTTTCCTTTTAGCTAGTTTGTTTTAATTTGGTTTATTTCCCGTACTTGATCTTATTTCTTGTACTTTGGATTCCTGCACTTTGATTTTAATCCCAACCTTGATTTATTTTATTCCATTTTGAAGTGTGTTCATCGGCTTTATATTAGGCTAGACTAGCTCCAATCCTACACATATTGTGTCTGCACCTCTAAGTCTATGACTCCCTGGTTGACAATTTAATGTTGGGAATTAATAGTGCATATATTTTAGCCCCACATTTTTCGGTGTTGTTACCCGAGAGGTGCTAAATGGATTAGTGTATAGGTAGGTTTCTTTTAAATTACACATCTTGGGGGAGGAGAAACAATAAGACGAGAGGTAAGAACCTGCGTGGCCACTATTGTGAGTTTCCCCAAAACCTTGACTATTACTTATTGCAAGTTTGTTTACTTTCATGAAAGTGTGTTTATTTACCCTCATGTGTGATTTCTTTTTATGCAAGAGTGTTTATTTTATCCAATTTTGATTCCCTGCAAGTGATGTTTCTTTTCATGCAAGTGTGGTGTGTTTTTCAATTATGCAATTAGGTTAATTTCATTCATTCTAAATTTCATTTTTTTTCTTCTAGTTATTCCTTTTGGGTGTCATAAGAACCCATTTACACTAATCCATGTGGAAGATAGGGATTAGAAGCCATCAAATCAGTATTCAAGTTTTCTCGAGAGTTCGTTGAGGAAAGGAAGAAATGTTACTCAAAAAAATTCTCAAATCCTAGCAGTAGCTGGGATCTATGCATCTCAGGAAGAGCAAATCTTGACAGCAGTCAAGATCATGCATGAACTATAGCAAGTGATACACAACCAAAATTTCCATGAGCCACATCTAGAAGCTCCCCCTGATCATCCTCGCCAATTTACAGAGGATATTGGACAACCATGGACTACATTTGATGGAGAACAAACACCTAGAACCTGAGACCAAAGAATTTCCACCATGCCCATTGTCGAATCCTATATGAATTCAAGAAGTCGATCAAGAAAATCTATATGGAATTGTAGAGGAGGACATATAGAGTGGTCCAAATGAATAAGTGAACCAAGGATATCATGACTATATTGAACATTGGTTCTAGACGACCGTCAGATTGAAACAACGCCACTCTTTTCTTCAACAACTCTTCGCATCATAACATTCAAAACAATTGGTTCCTCATGTTCTGGTATTTATTAAAGTATATTGTTCAAACCTGAATATGCATATATTTGTAATCCTATTATGTACATGGTTTCATTGGAAGTACCCGTATGCATGAAAAGGGTTATTTTTTTTATGTAAGGTAGGATAGAGAATAGGTGAATAAATGTTGCATATAGTTTGGTGTGACATTGTTTTTAATATGTTTTCAGCTGATAGATATTTCTCAAAGTTTTCTAAATAAATGAGGCTATGATGATTTGTTCAAGTTTTGCAGGTATCCTTGTTTTGGCTAGATTGGGAGAACATCTTCATGAATTATTCAGGGAAGTAATTGCATTTATTTTGGTTATGTTTTTTCATTAAAACTATCCTTTATTCAAATCCTTTATTACCTAAAATAGTTTTGGAACAATTGAATCTCTTTTTCTACTACTTCCTTAAAATTTGTTTTTCTTTTAAGACCGTTCTCTGACCTTTATTAGTTTTTCTCTACTATTTTTTTGAATTGTTTTCCTTGAAGAAATTTATAGTTTAGGAAATTATTAATAATGCAAAACTAAAAAGAAAGGAGTTCAATTATAAAACCCAATACCTCTTGACATGACCAATCATTTTCAGTTGTTTTAGATATTTTTTTTCCCTTCTTTATAACAAAGTTTCAGATCATGTATTATAGAAGTAACTCATAGCCATATCTTTGATTATACTATGGGATTACATAAAGTTAAAATTCCATATTAAGAGACCCATAGGCAGCTAGTACAACTTGATCTTATCTCAAATTTGGTCAGTAGAGTATCTTTATTAAATAGTAGCAGGAGAGTGCATGATGTTTCCACCCATGGGAACACTACTATAATTCTATGTGAATAAGATGACCTTAGGAACTAGAGGTACTTTAGGTTATTCTATAATGGAGTCATTCACCACACATTAAGTAAATTTAACCATGATATTTCTTTGGACTGATCTAAATACATAAGTCTACTTTTCATGTGAACAATCGTTTATGGGAAATCTATAGAATGTCTTCCAACATAATACCATCCCATCGCATAAAAATGTTTTCAGAGCTACTCCTCCATTCACCCATGAAAAATAAACCTGTGAAATTTTATCTTAAGGGTGAAGTTTGGGACAAGAGCCTATGATGGAAAATGGGTGTAAGAGGCTAACCCGTCGGGATACTGAACAGGTCTGCTAGCAGCGGGTACCGGCTTATGGTATGACTAGGCAAACCCATCAGGGTACTGAATGGGCTCGTGGGAAATGGGACATTCTTCCTAGGGGGAATATTTCTTCGATGTCAAAATTACCCCATCGGAGTACTAAACATACTTGTTGGAAATGGATTCTTATTTTGATATGCCTAATCTACATTTGTCTGTATGAATGATATGCTTATGTAAATCATTAAGAAAAATACTGCATGGTTGAACTAAATGTTAAATAAAATTCATCTATTTTCCATTTGAGATAACCCTAAGTTGACCTTAAGGCCCTATCATCCAATTCATATTATATCTAAGATGTATTATATTAAGAGTGGGACCATGATATTAGAAGCTTAATATACTCAACTGTGAAATTTATCTTTATTACTTGAATAACTGTAAATCTTTTTAGAGTGAAAAAGGTTGGTTGGTTTCCTATGGGGTTTTCATTTGTTGAGACTGCTAATATTATTTTATTTTCCTTCCTAAAGGAGAAGAACAAAATCCCTACTCTAATTTATATAGGGCTCTCTGAACATAAGTGTTTCTAATCTTTTGATGAATTTTGTTTAATTATGGAAATAGAAATATTTTCTATAGAATGGAAAAATTGATTATACAATTGTTTTGTGGGTTATGCTTGAATTATCTCAGTCAATCATATAAGGGGAATATTATTAAGTGATATTTGAAAATTGTTCAAATATAAATTGTCAAAATGTGACATTGGATGGGCTTATGATCAATTTATTATACGATCATATGATATTCTCTTTGTGTGGTCAAGATTAGCAATCATGGAATTTGTACCCACAATTCATTAGCAGCTCTCATATTTGTGTTCTTCACAACTCTCGGATTGGTATCAAAAAATGTTGGCAGCAGTTGTTTTCTTATAGCCGCATGCCACTCAATCTTAATAAGTTTGCAAGAGGACATGCAAACTGTTGGTTTTGGGGGAGATATCCAATTCCCTTCTATATCTTCAAAATCTCTCTTCAACATCTCCAACATCTCCAACATCTTTAGTTGATCTCAGCCAGTTTTTTTCTGTATCTAGCAGATCAACTTCTGTGCTCTTTAGCAGTTCTCAACCTTTCTCTGACTCATCTTCAACTTTCAATGATACACATCATGTTTCCACATATCTTTAATCATGTTATGCATAGTTTCCACTTCATCATGAATTAGTTGACTTGAGGTAAAACATGTATAAATCTTTTTAATTTACTAAGAATTTGGAAAACATGATGCATAACCACTATCACCTAGTCCACACTCCACTACACATTATTACCACTTAGAAAGTACCATCACAACTACTCACCAAACCTTCCATTTTCACTCCACTAGTCATAATGAAAATTATACTATGATCATAAGACCAAGCAATGACAAGGAAATATGTGGTATACAAATACAAAAACAAATCAACATCTATAATGTCTTCTCCTTGTACACCATAAAGAATTCCTAAGTCATTTGAATGAGTTTGAATAAGAGGATGAAGTCATGGTTTCCTATTCAAGCAAAGAACCACATATAAATCTTGTTCTTAGAATGAATATAGGATACAAAGTATAAAGCTGTCCAAGTTCATACGACCACCATCCCCATCATTTCACATTCTCCAAAGTCATACCATTCACTATCACCCTCTGATAACCCAACCCTTTCTTGTCCTCCATTTTAATGATAATTTTGTTTCTCTATTTTAAATCATTTTGTGACACTATAATCAGATTCCATAGTGTCGCGCCACAAGAACCAAGACCTACACGGAAAAAAAATGTCACATAAATTCATAGGCAAATTATCATGAGTTCACCTTGTTTGCATGAGGACATGCAAATTCTTGGGTTTGGGGGTGTGTCGAGCTCCACTTTTTCCATGTTTTCCACTATATAAAAAAATTCATTATTTCACCCTTTCCAACATTTTGTTGTTAATACACACCATAAACCATAATTAAACGACATCATTCATCATTATATCCAGTGTGGTTAATAGATCATGTTTTCTATGTTTTTAGCGCTTAAATGACAATTAGATCATGGGTTACTAATGACATTTCGTGGTGTGATTCTTGTAGTAGTGCAATCAATGTTCTTATACCATAATTGTAGTTCATCATTTCTGCACCAACATTGCCATTTTGGTACTCGTCATTGTTTATCATAATCGCGCGCTTTGAGGCAAAAATCAAAAACATGGGTTTGTTACGCAACGATGTTGGCTTATATATGAGTGATTCAAAATCCACCCAGATCGCACGTGTGAACCTCCATCTCAGGGGGAATAATTCAGCCAAAATTAATAAAATTTCTAGACAATCAATTTAGGCCTCAATTTTCATGCAAATAAAGAAGAATATGAAGAATGTGGAACACGAGTTTTTTTTCTAGCATGGAAAATTAGGTCTTACGTGAACAATTTTCCAAACAAAGGGATGGTTGAGGATTCATTGATAGTTCTTTGAACTGACGTCTGCTCAGATTTCGTGATGCGCCTAGGTTTGGAAACAAAATAGAATATCACGCCCAGATTTGCATAGTGTGTCCAATGGTTGAAGTCAAAGACTACGTGGAATCTCTAAGAAGAGGACAAATTCAAGATTGTTGTTTTGCCACAACCTCTAGTTTGTCTTGTACGTAGGCTGGTTCTTTCAAACTCCATCAATAACATATGGATCGAAATTGATTTTGCTAAAGTGCATTTGGATGGATCGTGCAGAGCCAAGGATAGATTATTTACTGTTTCCATCACTATTTGGGGCATTATTGTGCATGAAAGTGCAAGGGATATTCTCATCATTTTGTTTAAAGTTTCTCTCTATATGTAACTTTTGAATGTAATGAAAGGTATAATAATTATTGAACTGTATTCAGAGAGAGTTGAACACCACTACTTTGTAATCTGGAGTTTGATTTTAATGAGAAATATATTTTTGTGGATATTCTCAGCAACTTCTTGGACTAACTTCAATTTTCCATGTGCTCCATCTAGGTTGAGAAGGGCCCCTCGATGCGGTAATGCCCTTGATTCCCAATTACTAGTTCAGATCGTATTTTAATTGTAACTTGGTCTAATTATCTTCATTTTCATCTTAAACTCAGTCCTGCAATGATTTTATGAATTTAATAAATTGATTCCTAGAATTGATACCCATGTGGTTTACTTTCCCATATCTTCTCTCATTCATTCAACGATTCGAGCCATATTATCTTCACCATTCTCTGAGAAAATGCTCTCTTTGAGGATCTTCTTTTTAGCTGCACATAACCATGATAATTCATACCTCTAAAATCCGTGATATAGCTTCTCGTGCTTTCATCACAATCCAAGCGATCATACGGCCCTCTTTTCATTGTTATTTCTTTCGCAACTTGTGCTCTACATTTGCTATTATCTATGCATTGCTCTCTTTTATTCATGCCTTTATCTTCATTTTGTATTTCCCGATTGATGTTGCATAGTATACAAGTGTTATTTTAATGTTTTGTTTGTTTTATGTGTAAGCTTATGTATTTATATATACTCTATTTATTATATTATTTACGTTGCCGCATAGTTATGATGTTGTTTGTAATAGTTATGTTCTTATAACTTTGTAGAGTTATGTTGTTTTTATAAATTATTTAATTGTTAGTAATTTTTTTATTTTTCTCTTGTGAAAGTGTTGTTAGTTGTGTAGTTATTGTTAGTGACTGTTTATTGTAATTTTGTAAAAGTGTTGTTAGTGATTATTTATTATAATTTTGTAAAAGTGTTATTAGTTATGTAATTTAGTATCTATTTACTATTTTCTTGTTAATATGTTATTTTAATTATTATTATAACTTAGAGATTATAAGTGTTTTGTGATAATAATATTAAAATATCTTGTTTGTTTGTTATTGTGATGAGTTTTGTAAATAAATGTCATTAATATTATTTCATTTAGAAATATATGTATTATTTGTTTCATAGGTGGCATTAACTAAAGAACAAAATTAATTACATGTTAGCACATTATTATTCTTTCGTTCAATCCTATTCCATCACATCGTTCTCTTTCATTCACTGCTTCCTTTCATGGCCATTTGGGTGTATCTTTTTAAGAACATTTCATTTGCGTAGTTTGAATTTATTTGTTTTTCCTTTTATCTAGTTTGTTTTAATTTGGTTTATTTCCTGTACTTGATCTCATTTCTTGTACCTTAGATTCCTGCACTTTGATTTTAATCCCAACTTTGCTTTCTTTTTTTTTCCATTTTGAAGTGTGTTCACGAGCTTTAGATTAGGCTAGAATAGCTCCAATCATGCAAATATTACCTCTAAGTCTACGACTCCCTGGTTGACAATTTAATGTTCGGAATTAATAGTGCACATATTTTAACCCCACAAGAGCACCCTGACAAGGAAGAAGAATGAGACAATGAATAAGAATACCAAGGAAATGGTAAAGGAAATGAATAAGGCAATGGCATAGGGGATGCACAAGAGGCAGTACCAAACATAGGGGAAAAGAGGAAAGACAAGGGTAAGGGGCCAAGAACATCTATGCGAAAGAAAATGAAAGCACATAAACAACCAACTATCTACACTTTTAAATATGATGATATTGATAGAATTTGATACCAAGTGATGGATTCCATCGAGGAATCAGTTCAATAGGTGTTACAGCTACAATAATACATGAACAAGAAGGTGCAAGAGAAGTTTAAGACATTGCAACAATGGTTGGAGGTAATGAGAATAACACCAGAGAGAAGATTAATTGAGGGAAAACCACCAAGCATGGATGGAGAAGCAAGAGCCACCACTTTGTACCGGCGAAGATCACAGAAGGGAATCGAATTTTCAAGATATTTCTTGAAGTAGTTGATTTCCCTATGGTGGAGATAAAGGAACATACACAAGTACTAAGTCACCTAGACTTAGTCTTATCATAGATAACCATGGAATCCTTACAAGGCTTACAGGAAGGGGTGGCATAGGAAATACAATTCCATGAAGAATCAATGAAAAAGGAGTTAACCAAGGTAGCGACGGATAAGGAAGACCTATAGAAGGTTCATACTGAGGTATTGCAGGAGAAGGATGAGGTCGAAAAAAAGGATAATATGGTATACCAAGCCATCCAATAGATATATAGGGAAATTACATCTGAAACCTTCACGATATCTGGCCAAGCTGACCCAAGTGAACTTTTCTCTCTCACCTGCAAGTACTTACAATGGAGTCTCAGTGTTTCACCTTGATATGAACAATCCCTTGACCAAACTTGGCCAAGTAATCCTTAGCTTCTCTCCTTGAGGCCCATTTACAATGGATTTCATTGTGTCTTTGAATAGGCTTCATTTCATGCAATCCATGGGATCTAAAAAATCGAGCTATAAAAAATAAAATGTGTGCCCAAAACCATGACTCTTGACCTAACGTTTCCCCCTTTTCTTAGGAACAAATACAACTAAACATCCCTCAAAGTCATTGTATATGGTAATACAACATGCTCCCCCTATCACCTAGGTCTATATTTAGACTTTAGCAGTGAAATCTCATTGGGTTACGCATGCCTAATCAGGTCTTATAATCGTATTCCCATTTACATTAAAATAAATAACTCTACAACTTCAAACTAAATAATATTATTTTTTTTCTTTCATGGTGATTCCACCATCACCACTTGTGTTGTTGCTAAAAAATATCTCATTTTAAGTTTCCACAATTCAAATTTATTATTACCATTAAATTTTTCAACCTCGAATTTAAATTTGTGATATTTGTCATTTTTTTTTGCACACAAGCTCCCTCCAAATGTCAATTTGAAAAATCATTATATATATATATATATATATATATATATATATATATATATATATATATATTTCCACCACAAAAACTGCAAACTATCTGACCTACAAAAGACTTTATATTTTTTTCTTCTTTTATATATATATATATATATATATATATATATATATATACCTTCAAACTTACATAAAAATAATTTTATGATTTCCACCATATTTGTTGAGTATATATATCAATTTGACGGATTTAATATATATATATATATATATATATATATATATATATATATATATTCCACAAAAGATAAATGGGAGGAATTTTATTTTTAAAATAAACAATTTTTAAACTTTGTACCTTCATGGTTTCTAATCTCTGCAGCCTTCACAAGATTTTTCATCGTGTCGATGGCTCTTCCACCAAAAATGGGGCGGCTCTTTCACTAAACCTGGTGTTGATACTGAGAGGGGGGTGAATCAGTACCAAGTACAATTTAAAACTTTTTTCAACTTATACTTAAACCATTCAATTATATCCAATGAGCAATGAACAATAGTATAAGAGTTACAGCAATACACCTCAATACACCATGCATAATATATGAGAAATAATCAATAGTTATTGTTCAAGGGAAGTAATGACTTCCAAAGGTAGTTACAGCTTCCAAGTGTAAAGGGAGAGATAAACCTCCAAGAGGAATATACAATCCTCCAATATCAAGAGAGAGTTGAAATCTCCATCCTTGGCCCTTCCTTCCGCCCAAGAATATACCAGAGATAATAAAACTTCACATTAAATCATCACCATCAACCAACCATCACATCGAACCTGTTAATGCTTCCTGAAACTTCTTCAATTTCCAAAATTATTCAATTCTTGGAATACTATGAACCTGTAGATAATATTATTTAGTTTATTCTCTGAAAATTCTCCAAGTTTCACTCCTTGAATCCTCCCCAAAAATAAGTTATAGAGAGAATGGTAGACCTTGTTCAATTCTGGTTTATTTAGGTGACCGAACTTGTACAGAATGCCCCACACTCAATATTTAACATCTGATTCTGAAAATTGCACACAAGAAACTACAGTCCGTACTATTTCCAATTCAATTTGTCCCACATCATTTGGATTCTCGATGAAGAAGTTATGACTATTTTACCCGGAACACCTGTTTATTGACTAGCTTAAGGACTGGTCAAAAACCCTATCTTCCACAGAGTGTATCTCCATAATTATAGCGAAT
>ML786598.1:20286-34435 GCA_009831015.1 Picea engelmannii | reverse complement strand
GGAAAGATAGATATCTCTACACTAATATGCATGGACTATTATTTGTTGAATTTCCTTGTCTATTACATGAGTGGCTAAAGAGACAAACTACTACCAATTCTACTATGTGGCCCTTGGATTTAATGGTTTGGGATCAAGACAAGCGTGAATAATTGAAAGTGTTGGATAATACATGGACGCTTAATATTGAATTCTATTTTTCTCGAGTAAAAAAATGTTTCATTGTTGATTTTTTTGTGGAGTATAATGATTCTTTCAGTGGGGCTGAAAGAACGTTCACGGAAGGTCCAACGAATCATATGTTGGAAGAGATTCCATTGTGGATAAAAATGTTACTCATGGAGAAAGGGTTGATGTGCATGGAACCCATTCGAATGGTTGAGTAAACTCCCCTATCTCGGAGGGTGGGGGGTTTGCAAAGATGGGGGAAACTAAGAGATAAAATGGATCTATTGAGGAGGATCAATAAATTGTTTAGATGAGGTGAGTAATGGAATGGAACCAGGAGAGAAGAGGAGAAAAAGATCCAAGAGGTAGGTAAGAAGAGTTGAGATAAAAAGAAAATAAAAGTAGAGAATTTGAAAATAATTATCCAGGGACACGTGACGAGCGTCGGGCCCAAGATGAAAATAAATTGGACTGCACTAGGTAGTAGTGAGAAAGAGTATGTTTTTCCATATTGGAGCAAAAATGAGGATAGGCCCATGAACAGTCGTGGAATATAAGATATGGTGTCCATTGGGGATACCAATAGTGATACTAGTAAGGGCCTTGGTGATGAATTCCCCACCCTTTGGCTATGGTGGAGTGTCACAACCTTAGAAGAAGATGAAATGTACAGGAGTGGTGTGCTTCTAAGAGGAGAAAATGATGCATAGAGAAATAGTGCACTATCCAAAGAGGAGGATATCATTCTAAGTGATAGTGCGTAGATAGGATTGGAAGACATAGTGCACATTTGTGGTGTGTAGATAAGACAAGAAGGTAGAGTGAAAAATTTTAGTGCATCAAAAGAAGAGGACGATGAAGACTTCCATAGTGGTGGGGGAGAAGAATTGGAAAAAGTAGATATTCTTATGCAATTGCAAGTAGGAAACTCTCTAGGTCACCTTATGATAAATTTTAGAAGAGTATGGACTTACCCCCCCTTTGTACCACCCCACTTGTGCATTTTGAATGAATAAGAAAACACAACAAATAGTGAAGTAATTGGAGTAGAAGAGAGAGAAGAAGAAGATAGAAGTGAAGAGATGAGTGGAGAAAAAGGTGAAGTCAACAATACTTTACCCTAAGGAATAGTGGTGTGGGGAAATAAAAACCCTAGTAGTAAGAGAGGAAGAACTAGCTTGAGCTTGAAGATGGAAAATCAGGATAGTACCCTGAGGCTACCCATGTTCCAAGGAATTCTTAAGGATGATGCAAAACAACATTGGTTTACATGTGAAGTTTTTTTTTTTTTTGAAGAGAATCAAAGACGAAGGAAAAACGATCACACAATTGGAGATGATTTTCAAGGACAAATATCTGACATGGTATATGAAGTATAAGGTTAGTATGCTAGTATTAAAAACAAGTTCTGTGATAGAGATCAAGTAGGATCTGCATAGGGAGTTCCATAAACCTAAGTCAGAGTCCCAATGTTTCACAGATATAAAAAAGAGATCAAACAAAAGGAAGGATAAACTGTATGGGATTATGATGAGAGGTTCAAGATCTTATTGGATAGGATGATGTTCCAAATCTAGGACATGCATCATAGAGAATGGTTTATTGTGGGGTTACTTCCCCACATTTGGGTTCTTCTCACCTAGTAAAAGGTGACAACTCAAGTGGAGGAAGTATAAATTTCCATGCACTTGGAAGCTATGCTAGGAGGGGCAGGGACATTGGCAGGTTTGGCACAGGTGCAGTCAAAACTAGCCAACCTAATGATGCAATTGGAATATATGGATAAGACAAAGGACATGTAATAGCATGTATGGTGTACCACCCGTCTCTCATAAGGGAATCCAAGAGATGAATTCATTGTCTTGCAAAATTGTGTGGCAATATCCACACCTATTCCATTTCCATATATGGAAATAGAATGGTGTGAGATATGCAGTCAGTGGGGCCATGTTCCATCCCACTCCCCAAATTTTTAGAAGTACTAAACAAAAACTCATATTCCATTATGCTAGTTTCTTAAATCTGTTGGGCATAACACCAATAACTATTTCTCACTCCAGTTTATGCAAGATAATACCCATAATGCATTTTGGGTACAGGAAGAGCATAAAACTGGTGAGCGCAATGGTGAGGAAAGAGGTTGATACCAAGGAGGTCTCTGAGGTGGATATGTACATGGTCATGACCGAGGATATGAAATAGGGGGAGGTAGAATGCCCATGAGTTTTGATTGCAGAGAGCTTGGTCATGTATCAAGGTTTTATACCAAACTCTGTGTGCTTTGTGCATACTGATAGAGTCCTGAGCATGTGCTATGGGGAAAATCCCCCTATACTAGGTAAAGGTATAGGAAGAGCACTGGCATCCCTTAAAAGACACTTATATTCCTAAGCTACCCCAAAACTATCTAAACTAAAAGACAAGAGAGAGGAAATAAGGTCAGTAGGCGTACATTTGTTCCTTGTCGCTGGTGTAGACCTCTTTAGCCTTTGTAGCTTCCTATATTACGGGTCTCCTCCCGAAGATGTCCTAGAAAATGCTTAGGAAAAAAATTCTACAACACATACAATCTCTACTTATCACTTTGAATGGTCAGATATAGACATAGATACATAAATAAATAAAACCATAAATACATAATATTATGGTACAAGAATGAACTCTTTTATTAAGTTTCAAGAAAAAAATGATTACAACCTTTGTCAACAATTGCTTCACGAACCACGTCTGGAATCCTCTATTGTGTCTCTAATTGCATCAAACCCATGCTTTCTTCTCACAACCAACTTATCACTTGGGAAATAGGAAAGGGGTTTATTAGGAGAAAGGAATGGAGGGGAATGCTAAGGCCAAATCTCATAATAGGATGCAAAACTTGGGCTAAGAAGGGGAAGGGATTCTGGAAATTTTTTCTTATTCTCTTGCTTGTCTTAAAAATGAGACTCCAAGACCTCTTTTTATATGAGAAAAATATGGTTATTCGGTTTGGGGATGGGATACAAGGGGTAATATGGTTGGGAAACCCTTGATAGCCCATAAACTCGATCGAATTCCTTGAAATTTTATAGTTTTTTCAATTTTTGGAGGTAAACATGGGCTAACTAGTATGCACATCTCATATGTAGGCGTGCTAACTAGTGTGTAACACATGTGTGTATGTGGGTTTTCAGTTCATCAGGGCATGTACATGTTCTAAAAAATGGTTTTTTAAGAAGAATCCTCAGTAGTAATTTTGGAAAATTATGTAAGTGGAAAGGCCAATGTATCGTATGCATAGGTAAGGAATTTTCGGACTATAACAGATGCCCTCTAATGTGTGAGGTCAGAATAGAAAATGATGGATGAAATACATTAAAATATCTTTACCAGTAGGAGGGAATGGATTCGAGTGAGCTCGGGATGAGTGTTCAGGAGAGTGTCATATGAAAAACAATGATAATATCTTTGAGGCAGGCATACACATGCTCAGGATGAAAAAAACATGGATGTGAATCAAGTACACTGCAGATCCATGTCATATAAATGTCTATATAAAGTGTAGTTGTGAGCAATACACATTGTATCTACATCAAAATCAATTGATTATATACAAGTACAATATAATATGCATCTTCAAGAAGCATTGACTCTTGTGGTTGGAGATGAGGGCATCATAGCTCGAGCAACAACTTCAAGTTCTTCAAAATCTCAGGTAGGAATAAAATAGGAGTGTAAGACTCACTACCCTGAGGTAGTCAACATGTCGTTGGGGAAAGACTATAATATCTCGATCATCATGCATAAAACTTCATAGATTTTGAATCCGAACTTGACTAGACTCTTGAGATGGCCGACTCATGAAATTCAAGAGACAAACTGCAAAATGGCTGAATCGGGTTGCATAAAAATTCCCTTGGACAAAAGGATGAAAAAATGATGAGACTCAGATAGTGTAATATTGACATAAGTCTATGATACAGGAGGCATAAAAAAATCTCTATATGTTTGGAAGAGTATCCAAACAGAGGAGGACATAGATCTATCTAGCGAGAACAACTTCCTAAGGTAATAATAGATCCAAATGCTTGGAGAACAAAAACAAGAATGTGATTTTTCCAAGGGCGACTATATTTCTACCAAAAAAAGAGAATGTATATCCCATCCCCTCTTTTTGGAATATTTGATTTTTTTTTCTTTTTCAAATTTTTAATGAGCTTGAAAAAGAATAAAACAATGCTACTTTACAAAGAAGGAACGACTGTCGTGGGCAAGAAAACTAGTTCCAAGCGCATGGAACATATTGATGATCAAGGTAAGGAGACATGTGCAGGATAAGGACACTCGATAAAATTCCTTCATGGGTCAAGGTGTCAGATAGCAAGGGTAAAAGTGTCACAAGGCTTTCATTTAAGAAATGTTGTGAAGGTTTAGTTAATAGCAACATGAATCCATCATTAAGCCAAAGATGCAAGGATGAGACATGCGATGCGATTAAACATGACACAGTAGGACTCCTTCCATGTGAATTTTTACGAGCCCAGAGAATGTAATCTCAGTGGTTTTTCACATTTAGAGAGTCTAAAAAAAAACTAAAAGAAGACTATAGAGTGCTCCTTTTTCGCAATTATTCCAGCCAGTTCGAGAAAGGGTTAAACTTATACCGAAAGTACATCTCTTCAAAACCATTTTAATGAGTGTGATTGAGACAAGATCACTCAACTGTCTTTTCAATTTTAAGGAGTCTGAAAAGTGCTTAACTATGGACTCACAACCTTTTTCTAAGTTTAGTCTCCTTATCCCCAAAAAGTATAAAATATGTCTTAAGAGAACTCTCTCGGCGAGACAACTCTCTTGGCGAGACAACTCTCTCGAAGCATACCTTTTTCCTGGATAATCTATTGGCTAGAAAAAGGGTTAAACTTATGCGAAATTGATGTTCTTTAGGGACCAATTAACGAGTCTGAAAGGAACAAGGTCACTCGACAATATTTTCATAATCAGGAAGCCTGAAAGAGCTTAACTATGGACTATGAGGGGGTTCGCTTTTCGTAAGTAATCTCCAAGGCCCGAAAAAGAGATAAACCAAAACCAAGGAGAATGTTCCTTTTTCAAAAATTTAGTCCCTTAGACTCGAAAAAGGGTTAAACTTACACCTGAGAATTCTATCCTAGTGAACCGAATCTCCTAGGGAATACCTTTTTTCGTAAATTAACTCTCAAGACCGAAAAAGGGGTAAACTATCACTGGAAACATGTGCCTTCAAATTTTTGTTTGGCGAGCGTGAAGGGAAACATGATTGCTCGACAATCTTTTCAATTTTAGAGATTCTGAAAAGGGATTAAAGAAGACTCCACGGGGGATTCTTTTCTCAAGTAATCCAGACGAGACTGAAAAGAAAAAATGAACTCTCATTAGATGTTGCTTTCAAAGTTTAAGCGATATTGAAAGACAACAAACCATGCTCTTTACGGAGTCATATGCGTAAAGCCAAGAATTATGACTAGAAAGAAGAATGAGGCTTCAATATGTAATCATGGTGGGACTAAAAGGGATTCCCAATACTATGGATAAAAATCATAAAATGGATGGAAAAATGCAACAAAGGATCAACCTAGGGAATCCATATAGAGGAAGACTCTACCACCTAATTATGACACCTCTAAAGCAGCTGACAAGGTTTTGTGTCGCACTTCGGTGGGATCGATCCTATGGCAAAGTCAAAAAGTAAACAATATGAAAATGCAGGGGATGAAAACCTAACCTATATGCAATAGTTGAAAAAATGACTTTTACCATGGGATTA
Source organism: Picea engelmannii (assembly GCA_009831015.1). Lineage (NCBI taxonomy): Eukaryota > Viridiplantae > Streptophyta > Pinopsida > Pinales > Pinaceae > Picea > Picea engelmannii. The sequence goes on along the minus strand of ML786598.1, from coordinate 28,485 downwards.
TATATGTGTAACTCATATCAATAAAAACACCAAACTAAAAGAACAGGTTCAGTAGAACGACTCAAAGATATCTCAAAAGAGAACTTAAGTAGCCACCAAGTCAATAAAGGGGAAAAGGGGACAAAATTAGGGAAAAAACGGCCTAAAAAGTCTATAAATAGAGTTGGAAAACTCGTTTTAACCATGGCAATTTGGAAAATAACCAAAAAGGTCAAAAACCCTCTTCCTCAAAATGTTAATTCAAAGAGCGACGGTGGACGAAAAATCCTTACTTGGACCAAGTAAGTAAACATAACCTTCGCTTTCATTTGCATGCTTCCTTTCATTCTTAATTTAATGTTTGGAAGGCGCACACTCTTGTAAAAGGGTTGGGCCTGTCTGTATGTGGGTTTTCCATGATTAGCCCGGGTATGTACGTAGGTAAGGTAACATTTAACCTACATACATACAGGACTGTTTTAAAGGAATCCCATGTACACCTCCTTAAAAGCTAAAAAAAATATAATATCAAGGGCTAATCCTCTCCAACGTTTGTGCAATAGTATCTATGTGCATTGGTAATAAAGGGAACATGAGGAACTAGACATCTTGGTAGAGGAGGATCCCGGGGCCATTGCTATGTTGAAATAGTGTGGCATGTGGAAATTCATCCAATGTCCATTCATGAGGTAACAATCTAGATTGTTGAACCATTTGGTAGATTATTTGCATCGCGATGCAGAATCGTTCATGTTATAGGGTCAATAACTAACTCCAACAATAGAGGATATCTATTTTTTGACCACCCTCTCTAGAAGGGGGGAACTGGTCAATCTAAGGACCTTTCCTCTAGGGTCATACAACATAGAGGATTTGCATCGGGATGTATTGTGAGGAAGGTACCAAGAAAGTAGGATCTCGGGTGTCGATACATAATATCACAAGCCTCCACCTTCAAATCATACTCTTCATGATTGAGCGGATCACATGATCCAAAACACTTCATTAGGCATCCCATGCACATATGCATTGTGTATTTCAATGCTTGGATGCCACTATTTTCGACTGGAGTACTATCATGCTTACATGCATGAAGAAACAACTCACAGACTTTCACAGAAGGATACACAAGAACTTCGGGTTGGGAACTGTGTTATGCACTTTCTTCTTTGAGAGAGGGCCTAGTCTTAGCCTGAGGGAGATAGTATGATACCATATTGCCTCCTTTTTGGCATTATGTAGTTGGGAAACTTTGTTGCCTAGATAGGGTGGAGGGAGAACCCAGGAGGATTTTGATGACAACTTTTTTAATTGGTTGGTCTGTCATACTCCTGTTATTGAGGACTATCCATATGCAAGGATCAACTTCCTTATGGATCATGATATGCCCATGCCCCCTAGCGAGGAGTGCAACGAGATAGGTAAACACATTTTTAAAGTTATTTAATTTCTTAAAGTTTTTAAATATTATCCTTTTTATGTAATGTCAAAGTACTGACTCAAAGATATGTTATATACAAATGTGGGACCAATGGGACCAGTTGACTTCGTCGAGACTAGGCATCATCCTCGACCAGAGGCCAGATTAGCAGAAGTAGGAGGAACAACAATTGTAGGATGACCCCCAGCTGGGGAGGCTGAGAGATTATTGCGACGAGTAGAGAGAAAAATGACGGCTCTCACTCATGCAGTATCCATGGTAGAGATAGAGGACCTTCCCTTGACCATGCAACCACATGTAGTAAGGGTGCCTAGGACTTGGGTCCAATTGTTTCGGCATCTTGCGAACATCATAGTTCATTAAAGCAGGGACGATGGGCCAAGACCATAGTTATTTTTGGACCACTCATGTGTCGAGGGAAATTTGTGTACTCTGTATTGAGGGCTTGAGCCCAACAATGTATACTGGCTCTATTTGAGGCTTTATGGCCCACTTTGTACTTATGACACTATTTTTGGGATATATTATATATACATATTTTTTCCTTATGGATAAACATTTTGTACAAATTTATTTACATGTGTATGTGTGTATTTTGCTTTTATGTATGAGCAACATGCCAATCTAATACTTGATTAGCCAAAGTATCAATTAGTTGATTAAATAACCTAGGAAAATGAATATAAGTAATATAACCAAAGTAGAATTCTAAGAGACGTACCCTAAGGAATATTCAGTGAAGGGTGGGATCATAGACATAGTATATTCCATTTAACTGAGACACAACCAACTGAGGATCCAGATAGACCCAGAGGCAGGAAATATCATGTGATAAGGCATCATGTAGTAATTCTATTATTTCACTAACCAAGATGTGTAAAAATACCTCACTAACATTATTTCACTAACATTATTGGTTGCTTCGCCTAGAAAAATACCTCCACAAGACAACAACTAACCAAGATGTGTAAAAATCACGCAAGCTACGAAAGAAAGCCTCCGAGTGTGTCAACTAGCACCATCCGTGAACCCAACATACACCTCAGATTCACTTCACATATTCCACAGTGAAAAGAAAACACAATAAATACATGTCCATAAAACAAAAAGACCAGACTGTATAAAATACTATACATATATACAAGAAGTCATGCTCAGGTGACTGACCTAAGTGTAATAATCCTTAATGTAGACCCCATTTATAGCTTCGATAAAGCGTTACCCTCAAAATCAGCTAGATGATAAGCACCATTTTCTAAGACTTCTTTCACAATGAAAGGTCTGAACCACATGGGTTTGAAATTTCCTACTCACAAGTGATCCTTTTCTTGGTCGTAGACCAATACAATATCTCCTTCCGAGAAAATCCGAGGGAGGATGGACTAATCATAATGACACTTGACTCATTGTTTTTGAGCCTCATTGGCCAAGGTTGCATCTCGGTGCTTCTCATCGAGCTACTCGAGATATAAGATACGTCCCTCAAGGGTATAGTGTCGGGAAGCAGTTCCACTCTGAACTTCAAAGAAGGAATTTGACATTCAATGGCCAAGACTGCCTCTATCCTGTAGATGAGTTGAAAAGGTGAAAAACCGGTAGCAGCATTGATTGAAGTTCGATAATCTGAATGTGTCGAATACAAAATCAAATGCCAATTTGACTTGGCCGAATTAATTGTTCATTGTAGAATAGTCTTGAGAAATTTATTAATGACCTTTACCTGACCATTCGCTTGTGGGTAGTAAGGTGACGAATGTTCCTTTTTAAACCCTTGTTTTAATGGTAATTTAGAAATCATTTTGTTCTAGAAGTGACTTCCATGGTATGTGATAATCTCCTTCAGAATACTGAACCTGGCTACAATCTGGTTGAAAACAAAAAGGGAAGTCATCTCTCCATCATTGTTGAAAATCTGCATATCTTTGTCCCACTTAGTAAATTACTATATTGCTACGATGATATAATGATGCCCCCTAGCTAAAAATGGGTGAAAAATAGTGAAATCAATCCCCCACTTCGTGAAGGGACCAATGGAAATAGCTAGGAACATGGGAGTTGGGTGTTTCTGCATCTTCCGAGAGAAGATCTAGCATTGGAGACACTTCTTGATCGCCTCTACAAAATCTTTGATTAATCAGGGCCAAAAGTATCCAACGTGAAGAATCTTTTGGGTTGTTTCCATCCTAGATAGATGACCGCTACATGCTCGTATGTGACATTCGTTCAAAACATCTATGCTTCTTCGTGAGTGAGACATCGTTGGAGAGTGAAATCAACTCCTCGACGATATAAAATGTCATCAACTATAAGATAGATTCATGCTTGGTGGCTTATTCGTCAACGCTCATCATAGAAGCAGAAGAAGGGCACTTCAAATTCTGAATATACACTAGTATATCTCCATAGAAAGGGTCTGAAGATGTGGTAATAAAAATATCTCCATTGATCGGTGATTTTTCGGGAGAAATATCACCACTCTCCAGCAGAAGTTCCGAGAATAGTTCAACAAAGGCCGATGAATTTTTATATTTCACCGAAACAAAATACAAGTCAAATTCTTGTAGGATGACTATCCATCGACTGATTTTTTCAATGATGACCCGTTGTGTTAACACATACTGAAAAATGGTTCACGACAACAACGATGGTGGTCTTGTGAAGTAATATATAATGAAAAAATCATTGGACAACATGGACAACTTCCAAAGCTAGTTTTTCAACATGTGTGTAGTTGATATCCGGTCCAACTAGGCCTCAGCTAATATAGTATATAATATGCTCTTCAAGTGCATCATCCTCTTGGACCAAGACCATGCCAATAATAGACTTTGTTGTAGCCAAATACAACAGGAAATCCTTTCCATAATCTCTAGGACTGAGTAGAGGGGTAGAGGTCAGAGCATGTTTCAATGCATCAAAAGAGAATTGAGTTGCTTCATCCAAACAAAATGGGACAAATATTTTCAAGAGACGCATGAACCCTTTAGTAATCTCATCATAATTAGCAACAAAACTCCAAAGAAAATTGTCTCTCCCTTGTAGACTCTGAATTTGAGGGATTGTTCGTGGAGGAGGCAATTGAAATATTGCCTCAACCATTATAGGATCGACCATGATCCCTTTAGTTGACACGATGAAACCTAATAAGCGTCCCGATGTCACACAAAAACTACACTTGTTGGGATTTAGGAAAATCCAATAGTAGCGACACCTCTCAAATATTAGTCATAAATGGGCGGGATGATTAGATATCTTGTGAGAACGTGATGCCAGATCATCGATATATGCGTCGACTATGTATTTGAGGTCACAGAAAGAAAACGACATGGCCCGCTGAAAAGTGTCTCTAGCATTCTTAAAGCCAAAATGAATTTTTCTATATGTGAATGTACCCCAAGGACAAATAAAATCCATTTTATGTTGGTCCTCGATCTTGATCTGAATTTAATTTTAGCGGGAAAAAACGTTCATGAAATAAAATACCTCACAACCTGCGCATTCATCAACAATATGGTCAATAAATGGGGTTGGAAAATTGTCTTTCGGGAAATCTTTGTTTAGGCCGTGAAAGTCCATACATATGTGGATTGTACCTTGCTTCTTGTTGACAGGAATAGGGTTCGATATCCATTCTGTCAATTGCATGGGGTAGATGAAACCAACTTTGATGTGTTTCTCTACCTCATCCTTTATCATCGCTTCCTTGCGAGGATTGACCAGGCGAAGCTTCTGCCGAAAAGGATTAACATTAGGATAATTTTTGATCTTGTGTTCAACAATACGTGGATCAATTCTTGACATCTCCTCATAAGACCAGGAAAAAATGTCGTGAAATTCTTTAAACAAATTAGTGTAGATTTGAATCTCTTCAGAAGAGCAATCCTCTCCAACGAAGACATTTTCCATGACGCTAGGGGTTTTAGAGATATCGATAGGAGTCAATTCAACTATACTTTCCATGTTTCCCTTGACATATATTTCGTGCATAGCCAGAGGGTTAATAGGATAAGGGGAATATCCATTCATGGTCGTAATGAACTCTCTTGCCTCTATTCTCTTGAGCTCGGGTAAGAAATAAGATCTATGATGAAGATCATCCCAAGGTATGTCTATCCCAGTCATTTCCTCCGAGATCGCCTTGTCAGAGGGAAAGACTAAGTCAAGATGGTCGTAGGCAGCGAGAGAGTCTTGAGCCAAAATAGGCTCTAGAACAGGATCTAACTCATGTATGGGAGTCCGATCAGGGTTGTCCGAGGCTTGATGGAAAATAATGTATGCAACCTCGGCAACGAATAAGGGAATGTCCATGCCAAGTTTCCCTACCCCTTCCATAGAAGCCGATGGGGAAGTTAAAGTCCACAGGTCGTCAAAGTAACTCGTTTTAAAGTACGCAACTTGAAAAATTATAGCCTTCAACTGGTCGGGGATAGCCGAAATAAACCTAACATCATTGGAAGGTGATGGATGATCAAAAGTTACCATCAAAGACAGAAAAAATCTGACAAATAACTTGAAAGTACCTGGCTACGGGTTATCAAAAATCGATACCGTGGATGTCGTCGATGAAGGGTCACGATGGGAGAAGGATAACTGATCAACGGTTATGATCCAAACTTTATGAGGAAAACATAAGACCTGAAACACGGTGGATACAACCATTTTCATGGTGTAGGTCCAACTCCGCCCTAAGAAAATATTGTAGTCGAGAGGCGCATCGACTACTTATACTTAGACGCACATAATTTTTCCTTCCAATTGCACAAGGAAAGAGGGAATTATGCCATGTGGTTTGAAAGATTGACCGTCAAACGAAGTTGGCAATATGGGAAATGGAGACAGATCAGGTTGGTCGATATCCTTCCAACATGCCAACGACATCACACAAGTCAAGGCACCGTCATCCACCACCGTAAGAAAATTGTTATGTGTCAACGATTTCATGGTGTATGCCACTACTATATGAATAGTGGCATGGTGAGGAAGATGAGGTTTATGGTTGCTAAGGTAAAAAACAATCATTCCTAAGTTAGTGGTGTTGGACGCTCCCAAGGTGGACAACAAAAATTTCCTTTGTGAAGGGAAACTCTAGAGGACTTCCAGCGCAGACATTGTACAAGGATTTTGTGCGAAATCCTCCATGATGGAGTAATTCTAAGAATCCCTTGCATTAGGGTTGTGAGAATCCTTTTTGAACGCACCGTTAGGGATGCGAGTCATCATTTATCCCACTGTATTCTGGATTTGCAGAGGACTCAGTGGGTTAGAGGTTTCTTTTCCCTTCTCAATAGATTTTGGCATTCCGTAGTTATGAGCCCCACTCTGTAGATGAGCTTTGTCTTTCATCATATAAATGTTTGTGACCCTGTTGTTAGTATTGGGAGCAGGGGTTCCCTAACTTTCCCCAAGCGCGCTCGTGGATGAGGAAGCTTGAGCCATATTTTTCCCTTGTGGAAAAGGGTTAGTCATTATGGAAAGATGTCATTGTGTCAATAGCTTCTGGTCTTCTTCAAGCCGAGGGAATTGGTGAGTCAAGTGGTCACCCATGCAAAGCTTACATGGAAAATTCACCTTTCTCTTTTCATTTTTTAACTCACAAACATTATTTGCAGCCTTCTTATCCCCCTTACACTTCTTGTTTTTAGGTTTCCTCTTTCCCTCTATTTGTTGGTTACCCTTGGGATTTGTCGATTGCACACTGTGTACATCTGATGTTTGGGTTATGAGGGTAGTCGAAATAGGAGTTTGGTGTGCCACAGTCTAGTGAATCGATAATGGATGTAATTGATTAGAAAATTTATCTATGGACTTGTTCTATGTTGATCCTATTATGTCATCGACGTGAGGCCAGTACTTATGTTTTGTCTCATCGAATGTCGAACGTGTTGCATCAAGTAGAATATTCTATAGCATACCGGACTTAGAGTAAATTAGCTCCAGTTGCTGGTCTCTCATTATAGCCTCTTCCTCCAAAAAAACTCCATACGTTACAAAGTCTTTGGATACACAAGGTACCAAGGACTTTAGGAACCACTCAACCAAAAATGCATCAGGGACCTTGACTTTAGTCAAACTATTTCATCATCGCCATTCTAGGATATGATATTGTAACATCCCGCTCTGGCGCACTGAGAAAACTCATTATTTGAGGACACTTGCTCGCAAGTGATCTGGACTTTCTGATGTTAAAACATTTATACTTGATTATGATGCATTATGATAGACGACATGATGTTATACTATGTGATGTAGACAGGTGCTATTTGACTTAGTTGTATTGAGTGTGCAGGGTTTTGGACCTTGAGGATGCAGAGGCATCGGTGGAACCCCCTTGGACTCCGAATTGAGTCAGGGAGTGTGCTTTTGGGTTGATTTATTTACTGTGATATTTCATTTGATTTGATGATATGATATTGACATGTTCTGACACGATTGTTGATGATGCAGGCTCACGATAGATTGCTGACCAGACTCACATATGGAGTAAAGGAGGCACACATGATTCCAGAGAGGTTGAGGGAGAGGGGTGGACAGAAGCCCTGCCACCGCCTACTAGCACTCCCGCGGTGGCTCGAACTGTAGGTTAACGGTTACCTAGTTCGAGACGATCCATGATGTCGTGAGGGCAGACTGCGACAGTTGCTCACGATGATTCTAAGGGGCGTGAAATAAGGAGGGGCCTTATTCCTTAGAGCCCTTAGTCTCCCACAAGTTCACCTGGCGGAGTGTTGACTCCAGGGGTTATAGATGTCTACCAATCATTCCAGTTGGCGAGTGGCACC
>ML786598.1:0-10450 GCA_009831015.1 Picea engelmannii | reverse complement strand
AAGTAATAAATGAAACATAGACAATTAATAAGTTAAAGAATATAATTTTGGAGAAACATGGGGGATGAGTGACACTTGTAAGACAGAGAATTTTTAGGGGTTTTCATTAAAACTTGAGTTAAATGTGAATTAGGGAAAGAGGGAGTCTCAAAACTCTATAAAAGAAAGATAGATGAGGAAGAAGGGGGGATGGGCTATTAGGTATGGTTATGCTGCCGAAATGGGGACTGGACTGATTGCTTGTGAGGAGTTGGGATTTTCGCAGCTGGGAATAGAGTGGTAGCTCATCCTTGGGGGCGAGCTGGGAAGCTAGGTATACTATCTGGAGTGTGTGTGGCCCCTTTGCGGCTCGGAGGGCTAAGGGGGAAGCAAAGTACCCCTAGCGATTGGCTGGGAGGTACCGGTGAGGTCTCTACGGTCGGCGAGCGGGAGCGGCACGACGCGCGGAATCATCATTCACGGTGGGAGATAAGGCAACGGTATGGTTGTCTTATGTAGGGTAGCATGCTTTTAAACTTATGCTCAGATTTAAATTTGTTGTAAGGGACATGATGAACTTTAGTAAAAAAAAAAAAAGGGTTTTTTTTTGTGGTTGTATGATGCTTGATGGATAATAATAGTCTGTGTGCTGGCTTCGAATGTGAAATTTCTGTACTGAATAATTCCATCTAATATAAATGGGAGATAGAGAAAGTATTTATGCAGCACTTTATACCCGTTAGTTCTCTGTCTTTAGATTTAATTCACTTTGAGACGGTTCCCGTTTTAGTGAAATGTTGGATATATAGTAGACCACAGGTTAGTTGGAGAGTTATCGCTGCGCTCCTCATTCACGAATTTATTCTTGGTTGCGATGGTGCTGTGAAGGCGTGGGGGGGAACACATTTTGTTTCCTTCTCGGTGTGGGGACTATGTGTCTGTCTACCTTCGTAGCTCGTCTTTTTCTTCCCATTGTGTTCTCTGCCCATCACTCTCACCTAATCAATTTTCAGCAGCTCTCTATTGTCTTCGGAGGCGTTGTACACCCTTGGTTGATTGACAGCCTTTTTATTACCAGAAACCCTTCCACGATGGTTAGGACAGCGATCGCTGGGGGGGGGATAATTATAGCAGCGACTCTTTGATCAAATCCTTTTCATAGACAACTGAGATCCCAATCGAGAGAATGAAGGGATTTTTCGATTCAGCAACCAAAGGACCGACAATATTGTGTTCCTGTTGACACGTCCTTCATACCAAAGCACCCCCGTTCCTGTAGGTTGTCCTTGACGAAATGCAAGAATGTCTGTCGATGATCGGCGCCTTGCTGGGCCCATGATTTCGTTCATTTAAGTTTGGATTGACCGGTAATTTTATTACCTGTTGATATTATTGATTTCGTAATGACCGTCCTATCTACTTGCTTCTACCTGCGCAGAAAGGAAGCAGTTAAGCTAAATCTGTACCAAAACTCACAAACAAACTGTTGCCTGGGTGTCTGGCCGCGTCCATGTTCAACGCGCTTACAGTAACTCTCTGTCTGTCTCAGCACAACAGACCCTTCCCTGGGTGCTACATGCGTTCAGTAGATAATGGATGCGTGAACCACCTGCATGATTTCCTCGGTCACGACAACCGGCGTTTAACCTGCCCTTCCATGGGTGGATTACTTGGGAGTTGCAAAAATCGTGTTTATTTTACTTAACTTGGGCCTCTTCTTTATTTTTCTGAATGCAACGTGACCGTCTCAGCATTTGTGTTGACCACCGAATGTAAAAACGCATTGCCTGGGGCTGGCCACTTTTACCCAGTATCTTAAATGTTGATTTCTGAATTTCGCCTTGACAGTTGCCACGAAATCGGATTCTCCTACATGCGTGCTTAATCTCCCTTGCTCCCTGACACGCCCACACATCTGTGAGCTCCGTGATGCATGTTTCCAAATGCCCTTTTCTGGCAGAATGGCTGGGCGTTAATCTCAAGGATTCGTAATAACTTAAAACGACAACGATAGGGTTCTCTGGCGGTGAATACAGTAAGGGAGAGGGAGTCATTAACATTTGCGAACTACTATGTGAATTACTTCTGTTATATATTATATCAGTGACTTTAAAAGTATCGAAATTGATTCCTCGGTTTGCAAAATTGCAGCCTTGTTCCATATCTTCTTAGTGGCTTTTAAAACTATTATAAACTATTACTATTGCAAGAAAAGGGAACTATGTTCTATCTCATCTCGGCGGATTTCAAAACTGTTATAATGCTTTTATTTGATAAAAAAAAAACTAAACCAACCACCTCATAATTGCCTCTTAGTTATCATCAATATCGATGGCAATTGTGGCAGTTGTAGTAATAACTTGTACGTCTGCAATCACAGTTGTAATTGAACGTTTTCTGGCATCTGAAAATTTGTACATTTTCAATCGTAGTAATAATTTGTATCAACTCATTTAACGCTCATGAGATGCACAAGACCTATTGCATGGCGCTGGACCTAATCCGAAAAATCTTGACATTTATATATGCTATTGGATGTAATGGAATGCAACGTAAAATGATTAATGGTAATGATCATGTAAAATGATTAATGATAATGATTATGTAATGGTTATGTAATTATATTTTTCAATGGTTCGGGTAAGATACATATATCCGACATGTAGAAGGTAATTTAGTTTTCCTCTATTTTAATAATGTCCCACTCCTTCTAATTATACATTAATTTCTTTTCTTGACTTTTATCATTCGATGGCGTTATGTGGTGGATCCTTTAATTCACCTTATCATTTTATTATATTATCAGGATATTTTATTAACTTAGATGATATCTCATAAGAAAAGAGAGAGGTTGTGTCATAATGATTTTAGAATTTTGCGCTAAGTATTGATTGTAAATATGGCCTGGTTGCATTAATTGTTAGTCCATAATTATCTATCGTTGATGTGTCAATTCAGATTATTGCATTAATGTTATTGTGGATTTTTCATGATTGCGTTGAACGACCTTAGAATATTGCATAAATTGATTTAGGTTGTAGACTAAATGACAGTCACTACGTTAAATGATATTGGTAACTATACAAGGTTTTGCGAGTCTAACGATTAATTATATTGTTAAATGCTAAATCCAGTCATGGTCGGACTTGCACCATAAGGTCCTCCACTGTAGAATTAGAGGGTACCTTGATGAAAACTTATGATCTAAAGTAGCGCGATGAAATGGCCTTAGAAAACTTGTAGATTGTAGTCCCTTGCTTAAATTAATTTTGTGCTGGGTCGTAAGCTTTGTGTGTTGGTTTGCTTGCATCGAGTGGGATGTAGCAACTCCATGTTCCTCAGAACAGTCGCCAACCCTGAGACCTTAAATGGTTAAAATCGATGGGAACCTGGGCTTGAGCGTTGCTTATGTGTCTTGGAGGTCCTAACCATTGCAGGGTAGGACGGATGGGAAGTTAGTCAGTTTTACTTGTTGTCGTTGATCGTCGTTTATGCATGCAGTTATTTGTCTTGCGTCCTTGTCATACTGTTATGTTCATCATGGTTGCGTCTTATTCGTCGTTGAGTGGCGACGCAGAGTCAATTGTGTGTGTTTTCTTTGTACACGCGCGCACACTCTTTTAACAATAAACAAAAATAAATACAAATATTTGCACCGACTATCAGAGTTGTTGTCGTAACGAGGAGGTCGTTACAGATGTGAGATATGTTCATATTTTTTCTGCTCGAAGTTGGCCAACAACATAGTGTCGACATTGTATCTTAATAGAAACTAGAAATGGTTCAATAAAACCATAGCCAGGTCATTAACGCAAGTGTACATCAAGCTATCAAGCTCATTATACCATTTCACTACACCCCTTATAAGAGTGTGTTGAAACAAACACAACTGAATGAAATCATCCTTTAACGACTTGGATGAACACCATAAGTGGAAATTCGTAACATGATCACCTGGATATTCACCAGGCTAGCCTTATAACTTAGGGATGTCGAAGGGAAACATAGTCGGCATGGGGGCCCAACACGGATCATGATAGATCAGTTCGTTTAAAAGTCTCGAAAAGTCTGGAAAATGCAGAGTTTCCAGAAAAGGTAGTCTTGGTTGTGGCGTATTTACATGAAAAGAGGGGCCTGGAGTTTTGTTGGCACCAGTTTTCCAGGAAAATTTTGACTGTTAGCCTTGTTTTTTGTAGATACCATGGTTTCCCTATCTAGTAAAAGGGGCCTCCATTTGATTTTGCATCGTCAGTTGATTCCCGAAGTTGGATTATATTCCATGTGCGAGTATCGATCCATGTACAATATTCAAAGGACCTTGGCTGGGGATGCCCCCAATCGACCCTCCTAGCATAGGTATTGAACCTTGCCTAGGGTTCCATAGAGTGTGGGAGCGGTTTCCCCCGATTGACATCCCTTGCAAAGGAACTGATCCTTTCCAAGGATTTCCAAGACCTTCTGAGGAGTAAACTCTTATCATTTCTCCCTATGAAGGAATGAAACCTTGTGTAGGGTTTTGTTGACCAAAAACGAGGTTTCCCTTGGTCGAGAAAGCAGAAAATCAGAAATCATTATTTCCAATTGCACTGAACAAAAAAAATGGCATGGATCCAATCAGAGTCATATAGGATTAAGGTCCAAGACTCCCTCCACTGAAAAAAATATAATTGGTATTAAGTCGGATCGGTTGCTGGAAAGTGCCTCTGAGCGACGGGGATGAAGGGGGGATGTGACCCCCACCGTAAGGAATAGAGTTGAATGGGGTAGTGGCTCCCATGGTGGGTCCTTGCAAGGGAGCATTATATCTCCCTTCCCCCATACCGACGGTCTATAGACTAGAGTATGTTATAACCAAAATCGAGTCGAAACTCGACATCCATATGAAAACGGAGCGTCATACGCATTTTGGATGGAGGGAACAATGGTTAAATTTTTTGAAGGGATTGTGCCACTGCCCAAAGAAGTGGGCGTTTGGACATTCGTAGTCCTAACAGGTGGAAGTGGGGGAGGAGGTAAAACGCCCCCTCCTATGACAATCGAGATGGGAGTATGAGGACTCCCTGACGAAGTATCACTAGTTTCTTCCATCTCTGCTCACCGAAGGAACTATCATTTAGGTGAAGTCACCTCGGGAGGGACTATCTGAATTCAAAGGGAAGCTGATAAGTTAGTGATCAGAGTATTTGTTGGCCTGAAACCTTCGATCGTGAGGTCAGAAACAATGGATTCCTACAATGCGGGAAAGTATTCTCTCGGAGATGGCTCAGGTACAGTTTCATGTGGCCTAGTAGATTTGAATGAGCCTTCTTGATCTAGCATGTGCCTCAATGGTGGTGGAGGTGCATCCAAAGTAACCGGCAACATGCCTTGAAGTCCATGCGAATGACGGAGTTGTTGATCTTCCACCTTGTGAAATGATCAACCAACACTATAAGGTTTAGCTAGCATGAAACATAGATCACACACTAAAAAAATTCCTAACAACAAATCAAGAAAACAACTGACTAGTAGGAAGAATAGTTACACCAATCGACACCAAAGAAACTTACTGGTGCAAGTGTAACTCGAACATGGAAACACCCTCTAGGTATACTCTGTAAAGAACAATCCAACGTATTCCCTAGGTATTGCGGTACACCCTCTAGTCACCCATGTAAGTCCCTAAAAATAGGCAACTAGGTTTCCAGCTCACAGTCAGTCACCAGGAGGGTACAGTTGACAGTTGAATTGATCGTAATGAGCAAGATAACAAAGTTTGAATCTTTTCAAGGGTACCAAAGGAAAATGGTTTAGAAGAAAACTAAATATCTCGAACGGATTTGAGGTCCACAAGGCTCCGTAGTCAAATGCGATCAGTTTAATTCCCAAGAATGACCCTCAATATGCAATCCCCACTACACTTGGTTCAACTTTGGAGGGGTTATCTCCTCTACCTTTCCTTATGCGACTTCATGTTTATCCCCTATGTTAGATGGGGGTCCCAGTTGACTCTTACGACACTGGACTCTGACACTACCTATCACAATATCTTATGTTTTTGTCGATGGCCTTGAAGAGTTTCATCTCCACACATAATTCAAGGCCCTAGAGCCTAGACTAGTTGGAAAACCCTACAAGAAAAAAGTCTAATTGATTTAAGTGTTAGGCGTTATTTTTTATTGGATTGACTTACTCAGAAGGGTACATATGTGCAACTTATGGTATTTGGAAGAGACAAAAGAGAAGAAAAACTTTAGAGCATTTGTGAAAAATCATACTAGATACTTCAAATTGAAAGAAACAACTTGTAAATCTTTGTAAATGCAAACTTCTCAAAATAAAATTCCATGATCCTATGATGCAAAAGTTTCCTAGAATGAGTTTTCCATTTTACGATGCAAACTACAAAACTTTAGGGAAAAAGAAATAAAGGAACTTTGAAAAATAACTTATTTCTTTTGTAAAAAGACAACCTATGCTACAATTAGCAAACTAAATTTTTAAACAAGAAAAACAAAATTAAAATATTTTTTTTGTTTTTCAAAATATAAATCGGATAAAGAGAAAATAAAACCCAAGAGTCATACATACTCTAAACCACTTCCTAAACGCAGAGAATCACAAGAATCTAGATCTAAAGAAAACTAAAAGAGATGAAGAAACAATAGGGGTTCTTTACTAAGATCAAGTTAAAACTGAATCTTTAACCCAACCAAATACCACTAAAAGAGAACTTGAAGGGTTCTAGAAGGTCTCAGAATCATAAAGCATCTTGTCAGGAAAGAAAAGGAATTTTCCTTTTCTTTTTAAAAAACCTTCCAAAAGATAGAGATGGCATATGTACACGGGATGTATACTTTGTAGACTGCGTAGGTACCCGAGATAAACATAGTGTAGGGCATGTACACCTCTAATAAATTTCAAAAAGAAAAAGGGATTATAAAACTGACTGGGCAGGGATGGCTCGTAAGAACCTAGGAGGTGACCAAAGACCCTAAACTGAGTCAATAAACTGGAAAAAACTAAGAAAGAATCTGAAACAAAATGAATCAAACCAAAATATCCCACTAAGACCCTAAAGACATTCCCCAATGGACTCACCGATTCTGTTATGGGGAAATTCTCCCTATATTGGTTTGAGGTACAGGTAGAGCACTAACTTCCCTTAAAAGAAAGTTCTATTGTTAAGATACCCCAAAACAATCTAAACTGAAAGACAAGAGAGAGGAAAGAAGGTCAATAGGTGTACCTTTGGTTCTTACAGTTGGTGTAGACCTCTTTCGCCTTTGCAACTTCCTAGATTGTGGCTCTCTTCCCAAGGATGACCTACAAAAATCTTAGGAAAACAATGCTACAACACATACAATGTCTACTTATCACTTTCAATCTTCATATATAGACATAGATGCATAAATAGATAAAAGCATAAAGACATAATGTTTTGGGACAATAATGAACTCTTTTATTAAGTTTCAAGACAAAAATGATTACAACCTTTGTCGAAAATCGCTCCACGAACCAGGTCTGGGCTCCTCTATCATGTCTCCAAGTACATAAAACCCACGTTTTCTTCTCACAACCAGCTTATCAATTTGGAAAGAGGAAAGGGTTGTATTAGGAGAAAGGGATGGAGGAGAATGTTCAGGCCAAATCTCATAATAGGATGCAAAACTTGGGCTAAGAAGGGGAAGGGATTTTGGTATATTTTTCTTATTCTCTTCCTTGTCATTCAAATAAGACCCCAAGACCTCTTTTTATATGAGAAAAAGATGGTTATTCAGTTTGGGGATGGGCTACATGGGGTAAAATGGTTGGGAAACCCTTGATAGCCCATAAACTTCGTCGAATTCCTTCCAATTGTTGGAGATAAACGCGGGCTAACTAGTATGAAAATCATGTATGTGCACAGGATAACTAGTATGCAACACACGTTTGTATGTGGGCTATCAGTTCAACATGGTGCGTACATATTCCAAAAAGTGTTTTTTTAAGAAGAAGCCTCAACTGTAATTTTGAAAAATTATGTAAGTTGAAAGGCCAATGTCTTGTATGAATAGGTAAGGAAATTTTGGACTATAACAACATGCCATTGAATATTTTCCCCACTCGTTGAAAAAGTGGGAGGAAAAAAAGACCAATTGCAACATGGTGCATACAACACGCACAATAATAAGAAGAAGAATGAGGTTGATATTTGGGTAGTAACCTGAGGAGGAGGAACGACAAGAGCACAATCATAAGGACTATGGTGAATTCTTATGTCAAAATCTAGATGGATAGATAAGGAAGGCACATCATCCCCCTCCAAGGTTTGATGTTTCCAAACAAAAGTAGTTCTTTTGTGAAGTGCAAAGAGGACTGGAAGAAGAAAGAGTGCACGAGGAGATGCAACACGTGACTCAGAGGTCACTTGAGGAAGCTCCTATCCGATAAGAAGTGAAAAGGGTGACAAAAATGTTGTTGGAAGAAGGTCAGATCCACAAAGAGGTACACCGTGTGACACAAAGGTCACTGGTAGAAGCTCATGTGCATGAAGAATTGAAACATGAGATGCAAATATCGTTCGAGGAGGCTTGCATGCATGAATAAGTACAATACATGACACAACGATCAATAGAGGAGGCTCATAAACAGATTGAACTACGAGGTGATAAGTAGAAATCATAAGAAGAACAACGTGAGGAGGAATTGCAACGCACAACATGCACAAAAGTATTACACGAAATGGGTTGCAAGGGAGAATATGAAGACCAAGAACAAGGAGTGGAGGAAATAATATCAGCTTCGTTTCCAGAAAGAGATGTATGTCAGGTCATCAAGCAAAAGTACAGTGACCGAGAATTTAATATTACCGCAGAACTTGGTGGTTATGAGATGGATGTAGTCATGTTAGATCTCGATTCCGACGTGAAAATTTTTCAAAAGAAATCTTGGGAGGTGATGGCTAAACCAAAGTTGGTCTAGTCTCCCATCCAACTACGATTGGCCAATCAATACAAAATCTACCCAATTGACCAACTAGAGAAGGTGGAAGTAAACATAGAAGGAGTAAAAACAAAGGATGACTTTGAATGAATAGGAATTATGGATGAATCTGATACATATATTGCATTACTAGGAATTGACTGGGTCTTTGATAATAATGCAGTGTTGAATTTGAATAAGAGGTAGATGGCATTTGAAATAGACACCCTGCATGTGTTCGCACCCCTAGGTCCATATGGAGGTGATAAGTATAATGATCCAATGGATGAGGATGAATGGAACTCGTTCATTGAAAATGTTTATAAGATCACATGCCACGGGGGAGACTACATCAACCACATCGTAGATGGAAAGTTAAGCTAAAGAAGTGTCAAGTCTTATGACACGAATTTTGAGGATGTCATGGATAGGTGGAAAAATAAGCTCTCCAAAGTTTCTACGCATAGATGCACGAGGATAACAAAAGTAAAGGACATATTTCTAATGAGTGATCGGGGGTCACATTTTTTAAATGAGACCATTCACCATCTCACTCAATATTTTATGATCCATCATTAAAAGAGCACCTTGTATCACCCTCAAGTCAGTGGTACAATGGAGGATTTTAATAAAATTTTAGAACGTGCTCTAACAAAGGTTTGTAATATGCGAAATGATGTCTGAGATCAACACATCACTTCCATCCTATCCGATTATCAAACAACATGAAAAAGGATAACAAATAAAATTCCATTCCGACTGGTCTATGGCAAAGAAGTAGTGATTCTTCTACAATTTGTTGTTCCTAGCCTCTAGGTCTACATAGCCAACTAGATGATTGATGACCAGTCTATTTAGCACAAGTTACATGAGATAATGGAACTAGAGAAAGAGAAAATGATGGTCAGTTTCATTCAAGTGATCGAAAAGAAACTATAGAAGGCATGGTATGACCATAACAAACGCCAAAAAATTCTCCAGTCTGGCTCTTTGGTATTATTATATGACAACAAATATTTACACCATCCCAGAAAAATAGGCATATGATGGTTAGGGCCTTTCTATCTGGTCTACATCGGTGAAGCATGTGTTTCCAAGCTAGCCATATTATAAGGACAATCGCTAAAGGGACTCATTAATGGTAGTAGGTTAAAGGTGTACCATGGCCCGCAAGGCTCAGTCGACATTTAGCTCCTTATGTCCCTTTTGAATATGGGTAGAATAGGTTTAGTTTAGGTTCTACAACAAGTAGCACATATCATCATCAACATAATTTCCTTTTGGGTAGAAAAAAATTCATTTCATTCATGCAGGTGGACTCAATAGATTAATAGTGGGTGTAGATCTTCCAGATTTCCAAAATTTGGCTAATACCTTGCAATAAGTGCAAGGTCCGAGTTTGGTCTGACAAGTCACATAGGTTTTGGAGGATTTTCCTAGGGCTTTCGTTAATTGAAAGGGCATGAAATCCCATTTGGATATATCACACATGCCATGAGTATGCAGTCAATTCTACCACCATATTCTC
>ML786597.1:341877-369366 GCA_009831015.1 Picea engelmannii | reverse complement strand
TTTTTTTTTTTTAATTAGGATCTGGAGTTTTGTGAGTTTTTTAACGAGGTTTATCCCACACTCATTGGATAAGGTAAGTTGCATCAAGACAAAGAATTTTTGTTTTGTTTTGTTTTGTAGTGTATGAAAGTGATTGCATATATTGACTCAGGTAACAATCTAGTTGTATTGAGGGTTTGGAATTGGGGACCAGGTTTTTGAAACTGCATAACACATGCTCACATTCATGGTAAGGTTTCAACAACTTAGGTTTGTAGGATGAACCTTGAGAGGAGACAATGAATATCTTTAAAATAATTGATTAATGATGACAAGATGATACAAGTGATGAAGAAAAGGAGATTGATCAGAGTTAATGGTGCTTCTGTAGAGTGAAGGTGATATTGCTAAGATATGAAGCATTCAAAGTTAGATTCCTTATACATCCTAACATTTTATAGATTTAATTGAGTGATGTAAATATATTTGCTATATTTTCTCTGTATGTGTGAAGGAATCACTGTATAGGCAACAACAAGTCTTTTGGATTCTTTCCTTAAGTATAACACTGAACCAATGGATGTGGCCATGTTATTGTTGTAAAGGATATCTGAACTTGCAGATGGTATGAAAGAAACATACTTTTGCTACTTGTTGTTAGAAAATTTAAAAATGTCATGTTGGTAGCTGTATGATGGACATAAATGCTTGTGAAAATAAATTAGGCACTGCTTACTAGATGTTTTATTTGAGCAATGCTGACAGGAAGAAAGAAGAAAGACATTGGTTGAGCTTGAGGTGGGTTATTACAGGGAGAACAAAAATATAGGAAGACTTAAATTTGGGTATGTATCCCTATGGTATATTTGGGCATATGATAGTGCATCCAGAGAACTCAGAGGACTGAAGACAAAGGGTAATTTTACATTGGCTCCTCCCTGTGATGATAGAAGTACCAATTTAAGCAGCACCATGGAGTCTTGGAGCAGTTCCAACAATAACACTAATAATGACACAAGGTAGTGAAGATCCTTGAATAAAGTAGAGGACACAAGACATAACATTGATCTGAACATTTCCCAAGAGGAGTTTGGTAGGAAAAGTGCTTAACCATGTTTATAAGACAAGATCTCCAATATATCATAGTTTTATACTCATAAATTTCTCACTCATTTTATAAAGTTGTTGAATATTCCCTTATGAATCCTTGGAAATCACTAGGACTCATGCTCAAATGTTTTCATCTATGAAATACATAGGAATCTAGTATATAGAGAGACATATTTTTATAATCCATGCAATGTGTTCACTACATAGGTCTCGTTGATCCGGATTTTATGAGAAGAATGAAATGAATACATATTATTAACAGGTTTTTAACACAAAATAACAGAGATACAGTAAAACTGGTTTTCTATTCAATAACGAAATAAGTTGAAAACTATAAAATGCAGCGGAAACAAGCTTGTTGGAATGGTGGTGGTTTATCTCTGAAAAGATATGTGTGAAGGCTGTGCTCATTCGCAAGAAGATGATTACAATGAGGATCTAAAGACCTTTCAACAATAAGCAGGAATGTAAAAAACCCTAGACATCCAAAAACCCAACCCTAGGAGATGAAGCACCAAAAGTCATGTGGGCCCCATTTGGGTAAGTTAGTACATCAACTTCCCAGGGTCGTAACTTTTGCATACGATCTTCGTTTTAGGCATATGATATCCCATTGGAAAGGTATCATCGATGAGATTAATTTTAGGCACAATATCGAAGGAACTTACATATTGCAGACCCAAAAAATATCGAAGGAACTTCCTGTTTTCCCAAAAAACATCGTTTAGGGCCTCAAAACGGCTCCAAAAGTGAAAACTGCTAAAAATAGTAAATTACCAAAATTGCCAAAAAACTATTTTGAGCCAGTTGGAAAAGGTGGGTGGCCACTGATATCCATCTGGATCAATCCTCCCTCCTTAGGAATCAATGGTATCCATTTCATTGAGGTCCCCCATCAGATGAGGAAATTTCTGCTGAATTTGGCCCCAAGTGAGCCACTTGCCTTGGTGCAGGAGTTGCCCTACTTTTACGACTCAATAAAGCTGGATCCTTTGTTGTCGAGTGCTCTTGATCTATGTGTCCACAATTTGATCAATGTCTATTGTATGTAGTTGGGGTTGAGCTCTATTGGTGTCAGCTATTCTGCTACTTCTGAGGTGTCCAATAATGGTGGGAAATAAGGGCGAAGGAGATCCACGTTGAACACTCGGTGCAGGCCAAGGAAAGGAGGAATGTTGAGCTCAAAAGAATTATCCCCCATGACCTTGGTGATAGTGTACGACCCATAACGGAGTGGGCAAAGCTTCCGATAGGGTCCTATAAGGCGTTCTTTCTGCAAGTGAAACCAAACTTTGTCGCCCACCTGAAACTTATGTGGCACCTGATGTTGATCATGGCAATGTTTGTACTTGTCATTGGACTTCTATAGGATGTACTGAACCTGTTGGCGGATGTGTTGGATCTTCTCAATGAACCAGGTGGCTTTGTTAGCTTCCGTTGGAGCAGGAGATGAGTCAGTCGAGGTGACCGCAAGGGGAAGTGCAACATCTATGGGACCCAATGGTTGGAATCCGAACCCCACCTGAAAGGGGTTGTGGTCGGTTGATCTATGCAGGGGTCAGTTGTAGCTATGATGGACATAGGGAAGGCTCTCATCCCATGTGCGAGGGTGATTTGAATTATACATGTGAAGGATATGCACAATCATTTGATTTACAACCTCGGTTTGGCCATCTGTTTGGGAGTGGAAAGCCGTGGATTTGGTGAGATTGGTGTCCAGGAGTGACCAGAGGCTCTACCAGAATGTGCTAAGAAATCGACTATCCCGATATGAGACAATGGTTTGTGGGATTCCAAAATGTACCCAGACTCATTCAAAGAAGAGCTTGGAAATGGCCTCTGCTATGATGCTCTTCTTGCAGGCAACCAGAATCACCATCTTAGAAAAGTGATCAACAACCACAAAAAAACAGTCATTTCCTCACTTGGTGGACGAGAGGCCCGACATGTAGTTCATTGAGATGGATTCCCATGGCCTGTGAGGAGTAGGAAGAGGGGTGTACATGCCCTGTTTCTTAGTGGTCGGTTTGGCAATAACATAGGCAGTGCAGGACTTGATATAATTGCTGAATTCCTGTCGAAGTTTTGGCTAGCAGAAATGTTTCTGTAGCATCGCCATTGTCTTTTTGACGCCGAAGTGTCCGTCCACCAAAATGTAGTGGGCTTCCCAGATCAGCTTTGCTCGCTCGCTTGATGGAACACAAATATGGCCCAGACGACACAACAACCCATTTTGAATATGGAAATGATCAACAATTGTGTTTGCACCCAACATTTGGAAGGTGGTGGCAAAGTCAGGGTCTATCTCATAGAGTTGGGGCCATCCAGAGGTCTCATGGATACAAGAGTCTAGCACTGTGGGGAGTGCCACGACTGGCGGTCTGCTGAGGCAATCAACGACACGATTGGTGCTTCCTATTTTATACTTGATGTTGAGGTGGAATTGCTGCAAGTATGTGGACCACTTTTGATGGCAGTCATTCTGTAATTTTCCTTGTGTCTGCATGAATTGTAGTGGCTTATGATCAGTGTGGATGACTGTCTCCTTCCCAAGAATGTAATGTCTCCACTGGCGGCAGGCTTGCACAATGGAGTACATTTCTTTGTCATAAGTAGGGTACTTACGGACAATATCTGACAGTGTCTCACTATGATAGGCCACGAGGTGGCTTTTATGAGTGAGAACAACACCCACAACATAGGCTGAAGCATCTGTCTCGATCTCAAGGGGATGATGCAGGTCTGGTAGTGAAAGTACTGGGACTGAGCACAAGCGCTGCTTCAAATCATCAAATGCTTGTTGTTGGGACCGGCCCCACGCAAATTTCGCCTTACCACCACCCCTATTTATTTGGCTGAGGGCCCATGCAATATGGGAGAATCCCAACATGAACCTGTGGTAGAAATTGACAAGGCCCAAGAAGCTCTGAAGCTTAGTGAGTGTGGTTGGGGCTGGCCAGTCACGAATGACTTGGATATTGGTTGGATCCACATGTACGCCATGATGATCAATGATGCAACCCAGGTAATGGACCTTGTCCATGCCGAAGGAGAATTTTTCCAAGTTGACGTATAGCTTGTGCTTCCACAGGGTGTGCAGAACCTGCTGAATATGCTACAAGTGTTTGGCCTAAGTCTTTTTGTAAATTATAATGTCATCCAGATACACCACTACAAAAGTATTGGTGAATGGTCACAGGATATCGTCCATCATCCTCATGAAAGTGGCTAGAGCATTTGTCAAACCAAAGGGCATGACCAACCATTCAAAAAGGCCTTCCTTTGACTTGAAGGTGGTCTTCCATACATATGTCTGTTCTATTGGGACCTGCTGGTAGCCAGAATTTAGATCAATCTTACTGAAGTATTTGGCCCTCGTGAGTTGATCAAGGAGGTCGTAAATTCAGGGAATCGGGTACCAGTTTCTGACTGTGATTTTATTCAGAGCCTGGTAATCAATACAGAGTCGTGAGGTTCCATCTTTCTTCTGTACTAACAAGATTGGGCTCCCACAAGGTGATGAGCTAGGATAGATATGCCCCTTGTGGAGTAGTTCTTGGATATGTCACTTGATCTCCTCATTCTCTATCAAAGAGCGGCGATAGACTGGCTCATTGGGAAGCAGTGCACCGGGGGTCAGATCGATGGGGTGCTTGACCTGGCAATGTAGAGGTACCCCTATATGTGAGGAGAAGATATCCGAGTTTTCTTCCATGACCTTATCTACTTTCTTCTGCTGTGAGGAGAGTTCGGCCGCAGAGACCTTGGATGTGGCTATAATCTTTCACTTATTCTGAGAGCGAATCACGAAGAAGACAAACTTCCCCATCTGAGAGATGACCTTCCTGCATTGCTTAGCATAGATCAAGGAAACAACACTAGGTGGGACTGCCTCGGGTATCCTATACAATTCCCTGTTCAAAGTAATAATAACACTATGAGGCCTAGACTCATATACATCATGACGTTTCCATAAATAAGGTTTCCCCAAAATAACATCACAAACTTCGAGAGGAGCAACATCACAATACCTCGTCTTTGACGGGCTTGATACCATACGACAGTCGACACTGTTGGCTGACGCGAAGATCGCTTCCTTGGCAGAGCCATCCAATGGTGTACGGTTGTGGGTGTGGCAGTGTTGGTAGGGCCAGCCGCTTGATGACCTCTGCTGAGATGAGGTTCTTCTGGCTACTGCTATCAACGATGAAGTGCAACAGGGTGACTTTTACCCACATCTGTGAATGGAAGAGGTGTTCTCCTTCTTCTGGCTCGTCTGGTTCACTAGGCTGGAGCTTGGTGGTAGAAACAGTGGCACCGGGTTCCCCATCAATGATCCGTCTTCCCCTTTCTGGTTCTGGCTCAGAGTTAGAATCCGCATCTGATACAGAGGATTTCACTTCGACCACCAGGGACTGCTTTGAGCGACAATCAACAATGTTATGCCAAGGGCTCTTATGGAATTCGCACCACTTCCTGGTATCTTTCTTTGTCTTTATGGTGTTCTGTTGCTTGCGGATTGGACTGATTGTCCTGATACTGTTCATCTTTTCTCTTTCCTTTGTTCTGTGGGTTAGGGCCGCCCTTTCCTAGCTTTTGTTGTGAGCGGTTCCCAGGCCCAAATTGCCGCATCTCTTGTTTGAGCCTCTGCTCGATTTTGATGGCATATCGGTAGGCCATGCCCAAGGATGAGATGTCCATAAGTTCCATTTCAGTATGAATGTATCTATGCAGAGCACCGCGATACTTGAGCACCATATTTCACTATGAATATTTGATACCCAGCTTGGTGCACAAGGTATGGAAGATATTTGTGAAATCTGGCACTACTTGGTCTCTTTCTTGCCGCAATGTGGTCCATTTGGTATATAGGTCATCATAACTTCGGACTGGGTAGTATTGTTCCTTGATAGCATCCTTGAAGGATTCCCAGGTGGTCGTGACTGAAAATAATGAGGGTTCCTCTATTTCCTTTTGCTCACAGAAAGTTTCCCACCAATATTTGACATGGGGAACGACTTTGAGGAGTGCAAAAGTAATATTTTCTCTATTCGAAAAGTCATGGATAGAAAAATACCCTTCTAGTAGATTCAACCACTTGTATACAACATATACATCTATCTGACCTTCAAATATAGGAATATCGAAGTTTTTTTGTACCTTGAAGGGGGAAGCACCTCCGTTCGAAGAAGATGCATCCCCTGTTGGTAGTTGCCGAAGGATTTGTGTGAAACTATCCATCATCTCGTTCCTCTGTTGCATGAGGGCTTCCTCAATCAACAGTTTGAAAGGATCTTCTGTCCCGTCATATTTCTTTTCTCCTTCCATGAGAGGTCACTTGGGCGTGCGAGAGCTTTTGTCCTCAAGAGAAACAAGCTCGAGACCCAACTCTTTGTACTCTGACCTCGTTGGGGACATGCATTAAGACGACAAAGAGCAGACCGCTCTAATACCACTGATCCAAATTTTATGAGCAGAACGAAATGAATATATATTATTAACAGGTGCTTAACACAAAATAACAGAGATACAATAAAACTGGTTTTCTATTCAATAACGAAATAAGCTGAAAACTGTAAAATGCAGTGGAAACAAGCTTGCTGGAATGGTGGTGGCTTATCTCTGAGAAGAGATGTGACGAATGCACTCATTCACAAGAAGATGATTACAAGGAGGCTCTGAAGACCTTTTTACAATAAGTAAGAATGTAAAAAACCCTAGACATCCAAAAACCTAACCCTAGGAGATGAAGCGCCAAAAGTCATGTGGGCCCCGTTTGGGTAAGTTAGTACATCAACTTCCCGGGGTCGTAACATTTGCATACAATCTCYGTTTTAGGTGTATGATAGCCCATTGGAAAGGTATCATYGAAGATATTCATTTTAGGTGCAATATCGAAGGAACTTACATATTGCGAACCTGTTTTCCCAAAAAGCAATATCGAAGGAACTTACATATTGCGAACCTGTTTTCCCAAAAAACATCATTTAGGGCCTCAAAACGGCTCCGGAAGTGAAAACTGCTAAAAATAGTAAATTACCCAAATTGCCAGAAAACTGTTTTGAGCCAGTTGGAAAAGGTCGGTAGCCACTGATATCCATCTAGATCACTTGTACAAGTTTGTTTTGGTTCAACAACTAAGAGTAAGTAGAAATTCTAGCAAAACTGGAGCCCTTACCTTTGATAGAGCTAGTGCAATTGTAGAAAAGAAAGAAGTAGTTGGGTAGGAAGGCCTTGATTTCAGTGTTCACTTGTACAATTATGGTACTTGGGAACACTAGAGTTGGTAAGAGTGCAAACCTCAATCAAAATTTTGATGAGGTGAAGTTTGGAATATATGTTTTTTAGGAAATAAGAAAGAAGGTGTAAGAGATTGTTAGAACAATTGTAGGAGTTAAGAGTGTATAATAACCTTAATGAATGCAACTCTTGATGCTTCCAGTCTTGACTATAGGAGGGGAAAATTATATATATTTTCAAACATGGAAAATGGGTATATGAAAGTAAGGATACTAGTAGGAAACATAGTAATCATGCTCATCTATGGGGATTCTTACCTATGACTGAGAAAAATTTAACACTACAGAGAATCCATCTATGTCGATATAAGTGGAAAGACACAAAGACATTTTATCCAATTTATAGAAAACAACATTTTTGGTAATGAAAAACATTCTATGCCAATTACTCTTGTAGAGCTAGTAGGTTCTTATAATTTCATCCCCGTGGAGCATCAATTTTCTTTTGGGAATTTAATATGGGCTAATGTAATGTAGCACCTATGGTCCCCTAGTTATCGTTGAGATCCTTCAATCACATCATAATTTGTGAAAATATGTTGTAATAAGGATCATATAGGTGGCCTATTTTGATGAACGAACATTTTCATGGTACAAGGAATGTAGTTTGAAGCCTTTCCAAAATAATTTCATAGAGATGGAAAATAAATCAACTTCCAAGCCTTTTCATAATGACAATACCAGTTTAAGCAACACCGTGGAGTCTTGGAGCAGTTCCAACAATAACACTTTTCTTGTTTCATGCTGAATATTTCCCAAGGTTTGGGAAGCGTCATGTCCAGTTTGCAACATGATGAGAACTACATGGTTGGCAATGGAAGAAGAAAAGTCAGTTGTCTCACTCAACTTGAGTAAGTTGGCCATATATATATATATATATTTCTGTTTATATCTTGTATTACATCATTCCGATGTTGAACTTGAGCTTGTATGTTGTTGTTAGCTTAAGACAGAGAAATGACCATTTTCACCTCTTGAACAACTTTGTTAAAAGGCTATTAAAAACATTAGCCCAGATTCACTAGAAGCAGAAAGTCTGATGTCTCCTAAACCAAATTAGATGAACTACTCCCAAATCAAGTGTGGAAAGATTAGGATTCCTTTTCTCACCAATAAATCACCAACAATATTAGGATTCCTCTCTGTTGAAGTTAGGGTAAGGCTTTGTGCCGTCACATGGAGTCTTGGAGCTGAATGCATGGCCAAACTAGCCAATCATCTGGTTCTTATTCATGTCTGAATGATGTAATACATGATATAAATGTGGAGTGTGATTGAGAACAAAGGAACCCTAAAGGAGTAGTGAAGATTGGACTGGAAAATGCACGCATGGCTATAAAATGTTAGGATCTATTTGGAGTGAGTACAACAACACAACAACTGCTTTAGTTGTTGCCCTAACTGCCTCTGCAGGTACATAATCAACAAAGGTATTGGAGATTGGAAACTGGTGTGTTTTAATGTTCAATTCCTTGGTTGGTTGGAATGTAACATGAAACATGAGGTAATGGGCATGTTCCCCAACTGTGGCTGTAAAGCACCTTTCATTCTCTGAATGCAAGTACACAATTGAGTTGTTCTGTGAATAAGTAGAGAGAATTCTGAGATTTCAATGAATTTAGACTCTCTTTTGATGTCTCTAGCTTTTTTTAATGCATGGCAATATGTAGACTATGGAGACTAACATTAATTAACATGGAGGATTTGTATTTCCTTGAGCATACAATATAGTAATTGCAACAGTACAGGGCTCCAGATCGATTGCATAAATTCCATTCAAATATGTCATTGTTTGATTAAATACATTGAATTTCTAAGTTCTGTAAGTGATTTCCTTTTGAGATAAAGCATTCAAAAAGATACATAATAAGTGCAAGTTTCCTTTAAACTAAACCTTTGAGATTTTAGAATATTAAATCCATGAACTAACTGTCAAGTTACAAAACATAGCATTGTTCTAATTTTACCAATATGATTCATAATTCTTTGCTATGAGGAAACACACTCAGATGAAGGACCGGGAAAATACCTATCAAGACGAACAAAAACCCTGGTAATTATTCACTGCTAAAGCCTTGCGCAGCACCTTCCGAGTGGGTTGGGATAACCTTAACAAATATCAATTCTGTTGTTCTAAACAGGCAGCTCCACTAGTGGCTCCACCACTGGAATCTCTTGCCCTTTTTTTCCGTTCCATCGGGGGGAAATACGCACGAAGATTCAATATATGAAAGGTAAACTGGGCCGCGAGGAATTAGAGTTTTTTGGGATGGTATAAAGAAGAACCTTTCACTCACTAGAATTCATAGTTCTTATGAACCAGACAAGTAACAAAGCACTGGTTTGAACCCAATGCATATATGGGCAGATCCCATACAATTTATACTAGGTGGGAGGGCCAAAATGCTCTCAGAAATATCCTTGTTCTTTGGAAACCGGGCAAAGGGAAGATTGTAGCTACCTAGTGACCATACCACAAAATTGAGGCAAATTAAACCATAAACCCCAATTTTACCAAATGGCAAGGCGAAGAAGCTATTAGAAATTCCCATACTTCTAGAAATTTAGCTAATGGAAGCTTGTCCCTCCAAATTTTAGGGGCGAAATACATTTTTTTTTCCTCTATCCCTCCTAAAAACACGGGCTAGCCCTATACATGATTTTTCCCCTAAAATAAATTACGAGCTAATGATATAATTTAAAAAAAATCACTCTAATACAAAAAATTTGCCCAATAAAAAATTGGAGGCCCTTTAATTTCGCCCCTAAAATCATTTATGCTTTCTGTTCATCCACAAGTGTTTCCTGTAAGAAAATGATATCAGGATTTGTCTTACGCAACAATCTGCACATGGAGGCCGCTTTCAGGGTCCCCTCCACCCCTCTGAGATTTAGGGATATCAAAATCACGGTTTAGCCCTAGCAAGGGCTTTCATGCCTCTAAGCACCCCGTTGTCGGTAACAGATGTAGTAAGAGAAATAGATACAAGAAGTGAACCAATGGATTTTTTATGTGCACTCCTTGTTTTAATGGGGGAGGTCTCAAAACCTAGACCCTTTGACCAGGACAAGTCAGAACCCATATCCCCCCCAGACTTTTCTAATTTCCTAGAGAGGCCAAAAACCTTAGTCTTTAAAATATTCCTCCCTTGATAGGTGGGGATCAAGAGAGTAGTGTCAACCTCTCTGTGCAATAGAACTAGGGACTCCAACATCTTCCCTAGGGAGCACTCACCAGGCTTCGAATCTCTGTAACCTAACAAAATAAAACAATCCCTCACTGCCTCACTTGTTACGCCCCTAAACCCCAGAGTGTCCACAACGTCCACAGTCCGTAAACCCCCAGAAGGAGACGAGTTACCGGAAGGAGAGACATAGTTTACTCTTACCTCTTTTGGGGAGGAGTTCACCTTATCCAAATTACACTAATACTTGTCCCTCACATAGGACCGGGGGACAGTCTCACAAGAGGACGAACCTTCCCTATTTTTTGTCGGGGGAAAAGTCTGGGAGTATGCAAAACCAGCCGTCGAAGGAGTGAGGGTGTCTAGGGAATCCCTTTCCCATTCCCATAGTGTAAAATAGAAAGAAGGAAAGAGTGCTTTTAACTTACCTTTGACAGTGTCTGTAACTGCTTGACTTGGAGGATCCACAAAAATAGTACTGGCAGCGGCTTGAACGAAGGAGTCAACACTCGACGAATCACAACAGTACTCCTTCTTGAGTTGATATTTTTCCGATTCCTCCTCCTCCGAAAAACCCTGACAATCACTTCTCAGGTGGCCTGTTTTATGGCATAAAGTGTAATACCCCAAGGATGTGCCCTAGTTATATTATGAATTGTAATCATGTTTATAGGTTGGTGAGCCGAGCAATTGTAAGCTGGTAAGATTATGTGTAAGTAGGCCAGAGAGCCTAGGTGTTAAAGGCCAGGAGCTTGCTTTTGTACATGTAATTATGCACTTAGTTAATATATAAATATCATTGTGTGCAGACCGACCACGAAGAAAGAGTGATGGGGGACTAAGCTTCCACAAGGCTGGGTAAGGGAAAGGGGGTTGAAGGTTTGGGCCTAGGGGCTAAGCTAGGGGGTTTACCTCTAAAGGGGATAATAATTTATTATTATTTCCTAAAAGGCTAAGGTAGAAAATTGATCAAGTGTTTTCCTAAGTTCCTGGAAAAGGAACGTATGAGAAGTGGAGTGCATGCAGCTCCAGGAAGACAGGTGTTGACCTAGGCTCATGCAACAAAAACCCAAGAGTCACTTCGTGTTGGGGGTTGGCTCCCCATTCTGTCATCCTTCGCCTAAGTTCGTTGGGCATCCTTCCATCCACCACTGGAACTCGTTTTTGGCTCTACGTCTGCATCTGCATAACCGTGCGCAGTGAAGGTTGTTTGTGCGTCTTGTGTGTCCTGTGAACCCAGGGAGAACTGAGGACTGATCCACGTCTTCTATAAAGTCTGAGCATCCCATACTTGTGTGTTTCATGTGTGTCATAGTTGTTGGTTGTTGTGGCCATGCAGTCCCTTGGCTGAGTGTGGCTTGTTGTCGTTGTTTTTTCCTTGCTGAGCCTTGTTGTTGTCCTCCTTGTGTGGGAACGGAGTTGAAGAAGCAGGTTGTCAGGCCTGTGTGCAACACTCTCTCCAGGTGAGGGAGGTGGTTGTGGTTGAAGAGACAGGTTGTTAGGCCTATGGGAAGCTCTCTCCAGGTGAGAGAGTTTGCTGGGAATTTGTTTTCTCCTAGAGAGAGTCCAACACCAGCTACGGAGATCTGATAATTCTGGTTTGGCCTGTTGCTGAAGCCCAAGGCAAGGGAGGTGAAGCATCTGATGGACTGTGTGATAGTGAAGGTGTATACTCTTGGGGTCAGATAGGCATGTGGGGAATGAGATTCCATGAGTAGTGGGCGTAAGAAGGCTCCTGGGAGAGAATCCTTCCTCATAAACTGTGTGTCTTCCTATTGACCTTTCCTATCCTAGGATTTCCTTGCCCAGTGGAGCTTAGTCCCAGCTCGGGGGAAACCTACTGCTGAGAGTGATGAGCAATGTGGTCTAAGGCTGGGAGGTTCGTGGAAGGTCTACACGCAGTTGGTGGATTTACTCCAGATAAAATATAAGTATCATTGTTGTGCTTAGTTATGTATTTTATGCATGTTTTGTGATGCTTGTATGTTTTCATGTATTCCGTTGCATGTATGAATTGTTGTTAATTCCATTGATTCTGTATGGTAGCAGTAATTATGTGATTATTGAGATTAAGTGTTTTAATTCAATTAAAATGCATGTTAGATGTATGTATGTATGTATTTCCACGTGGTAGCATTTCCCGACCTATTGGTGGTTGGAGATGATACAAATTGGTATCAGAGCCAAGGTTTCAACGCTGAGCCTCGATGGGCTGGATAATTGGTCATTGGACCCAAAGTTTCAAGAGGAAATTGTGTCTGGAGGTCTAATTTCAGACCTCAGAGCCTTCCTCAGTGCCAAGAAGTTACCTTGGCCATGTTATGAAGCTTAGAAGGAGTAGCGGTGTTGTAAAACCACAATAGAAGTGGTATTGGGCCGCAAAGTAATGTGGGTCATAGGATCTGTTCGGAATGAAGGGAAACCCTTTTACGATCGTCAGATCTAGAGAAGGTGCAGGAGGGTTATCCTGAAAGCCTTTCAGAGTTCAAAAATTGGGAGACGCAAGGTGCGTTGAGGCACAAACTTCCAAAATCTGAAGATCCGAGGTCCAGGAAGAGATCTACACCATAGATCTGAGTGGAGATCCCAACTGTTAGATCTTGTGAAGTCGTGCACAGGTTAGTCGCGAAAACCCTTCGAAATTCGCAAAATCGGAAGATTGGAAATGAAGAGAGGTGAACACCTCCGAAGCAAGAAATCATGAAGTAGATCTCGACCATTGGTTGCGGGAGAGATAAGGACCGTTGATGATCCAGGGAGAGTTCAGAACTGTGACAATTGGGTAAGGGGAATGTGCTGATGCACAAACTCCTGAAACCCGAAGTTTCGAAGTGAAAGGGTAGATGTGGTGGAGTCGGATGACATCGCCTGGGTGACGTGGACCTTCCTAGGCATAACACGTGCCATCGCCTTAGTTGGTGACAATTGTACTATGTGGGCCCGGAGGATAGAGAAGTCAAAGGTTCGGAAGTTGCGAGATTGGAAGGAAGCAAGCATGAAAGCTTCCAGAACCCGAAGTTCTGAAGCTCCGAAGTCCCGAATATTCAATGACAGAAGTTCCACAACGAGTGTCAGTCATTGGATGCTGGGTAGACATGGACCGTTGATCCACCCTACTTCATGAGTTCTTTAATTTGGAACTCCGAGAGTCTGTGGTGATGTATTATGAAGACTTCGTAACCCAAAGTCCTGATTAAGCACCTATTGATATAGCGCTTGGTCACAGCTCGTGGTCACAGGGGTTGGGGATAAGAGAAAAGGGGCTAAGGCCTGAAATTATCACAGAGCCAAGCAGAGCTCGAAAAAATTCATGAAATTTGAATGTTTTCTATAATCAGATTCGGTTTATGAATTCCATGGGATTTGTTAAGGAATGATGGCTTGGAAAATTATGATTGTTTGCACGTTGTGTTTGCAGAGTTCCACGAGTGTCAGGACCAAAGTGAATTGACACTGAGTGCAGAGGAATGGAGGAGGCACAAAATGATTCCAACTCAGAGAATGAAGCTAAAGGGATGGATGTCCATTTGGGAGTAGAAGGCTTGAACTCCAATGGGCATGGGGAAGAGATAGATAAGGAAGGGAGTATGATTAAAATCATTGAAAGATTGCAGAAAGATGCCCAAACTCACCAAGCAGATAACAAGAAGCTTATGAAAGCTAAGGAACAACAAGGTGAATTCAACCTAAAGTTGATGTGAATACTGGAAAGGTTCGAAAAGAAGTTGGATAAGGAGGGCGATTCAAGCAAAACAGGGAGTCGTGGACCCCTTGAGAAGAAAAGAAGATCGGGAAGTGTTAACATGCATCATCGTCACTCCTCGAAACATTCCAATAAGGAAGCACGCAGTAGTTCAAGCCCATCTCCTACCAGAAAACATAGGAGATCTGGAGTGGATGAACTAAAGGGAGAAATGAACAAGAATAAGCCTCCTACGTTTGATGGAGAACACAAGAAGGAGGAAGATGTTGAAACATGGTTGCTTGGCATGAGGAAATATTTCCAACTACAAAATTATTCCTCTCATGCAGAAGGAAGAATTGCAATGTATCAATTGAAAGGAAAGACATCCATGTGGTGGGATCAACTTGTGCAGGTGCAACACATTAGAGAGAAATATGTTACTTGGAATGAATTCAAGAAGTATTTTGAAAATAAATACTTGACTAAAAGATATTATGACAGAAAGATGAAAGAGTTCTTTGAACTCAAGCTGGGCAACATGTCCATTGATGAATACGAGCGAAGGTTCTTGGAGTTGTTGAAGTATGTTCCGTTCATCAAAGACGAGACTGTCAAAATTCAAAGGTATCTAAGTGGACTTCCACCTTCCATCGATGACAAGATCTAGTATGATGACCCTAAGACTATGAAAGAAATTATAAGGAGAGAAAAATGTTTGTATGAGAAGCAAAATGAAAAGCCTACTTTCCGGAAGGCTTGGGAAGACAAGAAGAATTTCAAGATGGATCAAAGGAAGAAGGGAGCTAAGCCACCCTTTTTCAGAAAGAGTCCTCAAGGACAACTATCTTTTAGAGAGCCCAGGAAGGCTCAAGTGGGTGGGAAAATGCCAAGACAACCACCTATGGAATGTTGGGGTTATAAAGGAAACCTTAGGTACATAGATTGCCCCCACAAAAATGACAAAGTGAGAGATGTCCACAATGTTCAGCAAGCTGAAACAGTGGAGGACATGGGCAGTGGAACACCAAGGATCTATGCAGCCTTGGACAACAAGCAAACATAATATCAATCCCACATGATTGAAGTGGAAGGTATGATCAACAACCATGCCTTTACTATTTTAATAGACTCAGGCGCTAGTCATAGTTATGTATATCCTAGAATGGTGGAAAGTTTGCATTTACCAAGAAGAAAGCATGGAAAATCTTGGTTAGTGCAGCTGGCTACAGAAACCAAGAGAAAGGTTACAAAATTGGTTAAATCATGTCCAGTGGACATGAATGGACTAAGTACTAAGGCAGACCTGAATATCTTGCCTTTAGGTTCTTATGATTTCCTAATTGGTATGGATTGGTTGGACCAGCACCATGCCATCCTAGATTGTCGTAACAAGACATTCACTTACCTTGATGAGGAAGGGAATCAGAGGACAGTCCAAGGAATTCCCAGAGCAGTTGATGTTAGAGAAATCTCAGCAATGCAGCTGAAGAAGTGCTACAGGAAAGGCTGTCAATTATTTGTAGCCCATGTGGAGGAAGAATCTAAGGATGAGGTCTCAAAGATCGAAGACCATGCAGTATTAAAGGAGTTTGAGGATGTATTCTAGGAGGTACCAGGAATACCCCTGAAAAGAGATATTGACTTCTCTGTAAACTTGATGCATGGAGCAACTCCAGTGTCAAAAGCTCCTTACATAATGAGTATGTTAGAGCTGAAAGAACTGCAGTTGCAGCTTGAAGAGCTGCTGAAGAAGGGGTATATATGCCCAAGTGTGTCACCTTGGGATGCCTTGGTCCTGTTCGTGAAGAAGAAGGATAGGACACTGAGATTGTGCATCGATTTTAGATAGTTGAACAAAGTGACCGTTAAGAACAAGTATCCTTTGCCGTGGATCAATGATCTCTTTGACTAGTTGAAGGATGCTAATATATTTTCAAAAATAGATCTTAGATCAGTATATCACCAGGTAAGAATAAAGGATGAAGACATCAGTAAGAACGCCTTCAGAACAAGGTATGGTCAATTCATAGTGGTGCCATTTGGGTTGTCAAATGCACCTGCTATTTTTATGTGCGTAATGAATGGTGTATTCAGGGAATATCTAGACAAGTTTGTCATAGTCTTTTTGGATGACATCCTGGTGTATTTCAAGTTGGAGGAAGAGCATGAACAACACCTGAGGATGGTGTTGCAGGTGCTAAGAGAGCACCAGCTGTATGTCAAGTTGAGCAAGTGCTCGTTTTATCAAAAGTAGATCCATTACTTGGGGCATATCATCTCAAAGGATGGGATAGCTGTGGATCCTGAGAAGATTGAGGCCATCAGAGAATGGTCAGTGCCAAAGAATGTGACATAAGTCAGATCCTATATGGGTTTAGCTGGTTATTACAGAATGTTCATTACAGGGTTCTCAAGGATAGCTCACCCTATCACTTCCTTACAAAGGAAGGAGAAAAAATTTCAACGGACAAAGGAATGTGAGAAAAGATTCCAACGATTGAAGCAACTGTTAATCAGTGCTCCAATCCTAAGGATTGCAGATCCAAATATGGATTTCGTGGTTTGAACAAATGCATGCAAAGAAGGACTGGGAGGAGTCCTCAGTCAGAATGGATTCATAATTTGTTATGAATCTAGAAAGTTGAGAGAGCACGAAAGGAATTATGCCACTCATGATTTGGAGTTGGCAGCTATCGTTCATGCTCTGAAGAAATGGAAGCATTACCTCATGGGAAAAAGGTTCAAAATGAGAACAAACCATAACAGTCTGAAGTCTTTGTTTGATCAACCAACCTTGAATGCTAGGTAAAGTAGGTGGTTGGAGTTCCTTTGTGAGTATGACTTTGATATCAAGCATATCAAAGGAAAAGAGAACAAAGTGGATGATGCACTCAACATGAGAGTGTATGAATTACATGCTACAATCATTAGCATGTACCGAACTGATATTAAAGGCATAATTTCGGAGGCTGCAAATGAAGATTTGCAGTATAGGGATTTGGTAGCAAAGCTACAACAATGTGAGATGCCATAGAAAGTGGAAAATTATAAATGGGAAGTCGATGGAACACGTCTGTACAAGAACAAAATTTATGTACCTAATGTCCATGACTTAAAACTTATGATTTTGAATGAAATGCATAATGTGCATTATGCAGGGCACCCTGGATATCAGAAAACTGCGGCAGCAGTCAAGAGCCATTACTTTTGGCTAGGTATGAAGAAAGAAATTGCAGATTACATCGCTCGATGTATGGAGTGCCAGAAGGTTAAAGCTGAGCATAGGCACCCAGCAGGGTTGCTACAACCTTTACCCATTCCTGAGTGGAAGTGGGAGGTAGTGACAATGGATTTCATCACAGGATTGCCCAGGACCGACAAGCAACATGATTCAATCATAGTGGTGGTGGACAATCTTACGAAAGTTGCCCATTTTATTCCACTAAAGACTACTCACAAGGAAGCTAACATTGCTGATATTTTTATGAGGAAAATAACATGATTGCATGGTATTCCCAAGACAATTGTGTCTAATAGGGACCCTAAATTTACCTCCAAGTTCTGGAAGGGGTTGTTCAAAGGATTCAGAACAAATTTGAACTTCAACACTACTTATCATCCTGACTTTGATGGGCAGACAGAGAGGGTGAACCAAGTGATAGAAGGTATGCTAAAGATGAATGTGATGGACAAACCATCTAAATGGAAAGACTACGTACACTTGGTAGAATTTGCCTACAACAATGGGTATCAAGCATCATTGAAGATGAGCCCATTTGAAGCACTTTATGGCATAAAATGCAATACTCCAATAAGCTGGGATAATCCAACTGATAGAGCAGTGGTTGGGCCAGAGTTGCTCAAGGAAATGGAAGAGAATATGCTAAAAATTAAGCAGAATTTAAAGGTTGCCCAAGACAGGCAGAAGAGTTATGCTGATAAGAACAGAACCCACAGGGAGTTTAAAGTGGACAATCATGTTTTCCTAAAAGTGAAAGCCAATAGAAGTTCCCTGAGGATGGGAAACTGTTCGAAGTTGGCAACCAGATTTTGTGGGCCATTTGAAATCCTAGAAAGGAATGGGCCAGTTGCATATATGCTTGCATTGCCTGCATCCATGAATGTACATAATGTGTTTCATATTTCATTGCTTAAGAAATATATACCTGATGCTAATCATGTAATCGATTGGAATGTGATTCAAGTGGAGCAAGAAGGCATCTTACAAGTGCATCATGTGCATATTGGACCGGAAGAGAAAACAACTCCGGAATCGAGCCATAGGGCTTGTAAAGGTCCAATGGACCTGGTACGGTGCTGAGGATGCAACATGGGAACATGAAGATGCTATGCGGGCAGAGTACCCGCATCTTTTTGAAGATTTTGGAAATCTTGTTGATGTTGTGTAAAGAGTTGCACATAGAATAGTGAAAAAATAAGGGGAGGGGATTGTAATACCCCAAGAACATGCCCCAATTATATTATGAATTGTAATCATGTTTATAGGCTGGTGAGCCGAGCAATTGTAAGCTGGTAAGCTTATGTGTAAGTAGGCCAGAGAGCCTAGGTGTTAAAGGACATAAGCCTATTTTTGTACATGTAATTATGCACTTTGTTAATATATAAACATCGCTGCATGCAGACCGACCACGAAGAAAGAGTGATGTGGGACTAAGCTTCCACAAGGCTGGGTAATGGAAAGGGGGCCGAAGGTTTGGGCCTAGGGGCTAAGCTAGGGGGCTTACCTCTAAAGGGGATAATAATTTATTATTATTTCCTAAAAGGCTAAGGTAGAAAATTGATCAAGTGTTGTCCTAAATTCCTGGAAAAGGAACGTATGAGAAGTGGAGTGCATGCAGCTCCAGGAAGACAGGTGTCGACCTGAGCTCATGCAGCTAAAACCCAAGAGTCATCTCGTGTTGGGGGTTGGCTCCCCATTCTGTCATCCTTCTCCTGAGTTCGCTGACCATCCTTCCATCCTCCATCGAAACCCGTTTTTGGCTCCGCGTTTGCATCTGCATAACCGCGCGTAGTGAAGGTTGTTTGTGCAGCCATTTTCCCATTCTCCATCTGAACTCGTTGGTCTCTGTCACCAACCTATGTACATCCGCGGTCACCCGAGAAACCACTCACGAGAAGGGGGAAAAACCTACCTGTGTGTCCTGTGAACCCAGGGATAACTACAGATTGATCCACATCTTCTGTGAAGCCCGGGCATCCCGTACTTGTCTGTGCTGTGTGTGTCATAGTTGTTGGCTGTTGTGGCCATGCAGTCCTTGGATGAGTGTGGCTTGCTGCCATCGTATGTTCCTTGTTGAGCCTTGTTGTTGTCCTCCTTGTGCGGAAACAGAGTTGAAGAAGCAGGTTGTCAGGCCCGTGTGCAACACTCTCTCCAGGTGAGGGAGGTGGTTGTGGTTGAAGAGGCAGGTTGTCAGGCCTGTGGGAAGCTCTCTCTTGGTGAGAGAGTTTGTTGGGAAGTGGTTTTCTCGTAGAGAGAGTCTAGCACCAGCTATGGAGCTTTGAGAATTCCTATCTGACCTGTTGTTGAAGCCCAAGGCAAGGGAGGTAAAGCATCTGATGGACTGTGCGACAGTGAAGGTGTATACTCTTGTGGTGGGACAGGGATTTGGGGAATGAGAGTCCGTGAGTAGTGGGCGTAAGAAGGCTCTTGGGAGATAATTTTTCTTCATAAACTGTGTGTCTTCCTATTGACCTTGCCTAGCCTAGGATTTCCTTGCCCGGTGGATCTTAGTCCCAGCTCAGGGGTGACCTACTGTTGAGAGTGATGAGCAGTGTG
This sequence comes from Picea engelmannii, assembly GCA_009831015.1. Classification (NCBI taxonomy): domain Eukaryota; kingdom Viridiplantae; phylum Streptophyta; class Pinopsida; order Pinales; family Pinaceae; genus Picea; species Picea engelmannii. The sequence goes on along the minus strand of ML786597.1, from coordinate 349,311 downwards.
GTCTAAGGCTGGGAGGTTCGTGGAAGGTCTGCACGTAGTTGGTGGATTTAATCCAGATAAAAGATAGGTATCATTGATGTGCTTAATTATGTATTTTATGCATGTTTTGTGATGCTTGGATGTTTTCATGTATTTCGTTGCATGCATGAATAGCTGTTAATTCCATTGATTCTGTATGGTAACGATAATTCTGTGATTATTGTGATTAAGTTTTTTAATTCGATTAAAATGCATGTTAGATGTATGTACGTATGTATTTCCGCGTGGTAGCATTGCCCGACCTGTTGGTGGCTGGGGATGTTACATAAAGTACACCGAAACAGTAAACCTAGTAATCCAGCTTTTGGCAGATAGTGTGACCACGCCACTGTATATCAATAGTCTCCAAAAGACCAGAATGTATATCAACTTTGACAAGGATCTTCCCCATCCTTCTTTCAGGAGCACTCAACATCAATTCATCAACTTTAATGAATCGACCTAGTGCATTACCAATTGCAGCCAAAGCTTTCTCATTCTATAGATTTAAGGGTAAGCTAGGAAGTAGGACCCCAAGGTGCCTAAACTGAAAATAGTCACTAACAGGGTCGAAACTGAACCTCCAGTGCTTGAGCATCAAGCTCCCCTCATAAAAAATCCAGAGCTTATCCATGATTTTTGTAGAATCCTTTGGCGAAATAAACTTAAATCAAAACCAGCCTCTTGGAAGATAGTAAAACTCCGACTCATACCCCAACATCGGAACCCAGAACCTTCGAACCCACTCAGTACTAGACGAAGTACACTGGGAGCAGTATGACAGGCGACCCACCAAAGCGTTTAGAGCCAGGCATACCACCACCTATAAGCCTAAATCATCCCCCAGAACCAGCTTGCGCCTAGAGCAGTTGGGGATCCAGGTCTTCACTCCAAACTTCCTCCGAGGAGTAGACTTCACTACCAGAGAGGGTCTATCACTACGATCCTGGTAAAAACCACTCACGACCTTCCTACTGCCCTGGAAAGCTTCCGCACTTGATCTAGAAATCCCAACGTTTGTGTTAACTGCAACATTCGATGAAGGGATAGCCAAGTTCACTCCCTGCCTAGTCAAATCAGAGTTTGGCGTAGGCATCGAGGCAATAAGTTTCGAGGATGACGAAAATGTGTTAGTGGGCACCTTTGCAGGTAGATTAAATAAACCTGCCTTCCTCAAGGCCTCCTAGTGAATCGCACTCATAAGTGTGCTGACAACAACTTCCATCATGGTAGCTCCCAACAACGCCAAGAAGACGCCACCTAAACTCCACTAAGGGTTCCACGAGCCTAACGGATGTCTTATCCTCCGACATCAGGTAATGGCGCAAGTCCCGGGATCAAAACAAGGGCTAAGTGCACCTGACCGAAGTGACAGGCTCGTAAAGGCTCTGCCCTCCCATTTTTAGCTTGTTTAAGACACAGTTAAGACGCTAAAAACAATAGAGTCCCTTCCAGAAAAAGGAACACCAAAACTAAACCACTGCCACCTCCACATGGCCTCCGCCAAAAAACTAGGCTAGTTGGGAGAAAAAGATCTCCACCATTTTCACTAGAAATTGTTGCAGGTTTTCAAAAAAGCGATTCCCGCCCGATTCCTAAACATGGCTTGCGAATTGGATCGCATTCCACATTATGATCATCTTAAAGTCACGAGAAAATCTAAAGTTGATATAATAATGTTTGATTATTCTCAATAAAGAATATAATAGGTGAGATGCATATCAATCTCATTCCCATAAGGAAAATGCCCCTCATTTTGACTTTTTCAATCTTAATCCATTCTTATTAAGTGACGTCATATTGCAAATGTCATTAAAAGTTCACTTCTATGAACATGAGCTATATAAAATTTTATCCTTACAAAATAAAACAAAATTATTATTAATGGTTGAACAAATCAAAGAGGAAACGGATATAGGTATATATATCAAGAATTAAATTGCGCCCAAGCAGTTCAACTCAGGAGTCCGCCAAAGGATTGTTTAATCGATTCACTAAATCACTGGATGATCAAACCACGAGCTATCATGAGATTGCACATGAGATTTGATTCCCTGGATCAATGGAATGAAAGCTACAGTCAAGTTCCACGAAATTGTAGGGTTTCACGCCACCAAGAAATGGCAGTTACACCAGAAAGTAGAGTTTACCATAATAGGTATGCTGCCATGTATAAAAACGTTACCAAATCATCCCGAAATCTCAACCGATCACTAAGCTACCGATCTTTTTTTAGAGAACATGCCACGAATTAGATCACATAAGAGATTTATTTTCATGGCTTGGGGAAGTAATATTTTTGTTCATAAATATGATTGAACATTTGGCAAAAATTTTTGGGAAGAGAATTGGATGGCCAAATTGCTTGGAGAATGGATTAGGTTAACTTGAGAGTAATCTTTCTTTTCGAGTTCTGTTTTTTCAGGCAAAAAATGGGTCTGAGATTTTCAGGAGTAGTCTGAGTTTCGCATGGATCAAAGTTCCATGCATTTCAGAACCTTGTTCCAGAGGTTTTGTTTCATTTTAAACCAATCCACCAAAAAACCTGTCGAAAAGATAACTTGAGAGGAAAAATTGCTCCCTAGTTAGCCCACTCCCTAAGAGAATTACTACATTAAAGGAGTAAAATAGATCCTTCATTTTTTTTCTTCAGTAATTTTCTTATTTGGCTTTCTTCTGATTTTGGTGTGCATGGTTAAATGTGGTAGATAAACCAGGTTATAGGGAGATTCTCTCATTCGTTTTCGTTCTTAAAATAATTCTTTTATTTGTTATTATACCTGCCTATAGGCATGGTATATAGCTTTGAGTTAGGCTTGACTTTCTATTAATTCATGGTTGACCATAAAATACACACCTATTTATCTAAAGTTTTAAAAAATAATTATTTATTTTAAATTTTAAATCTCATTTATCTGATATCTATTGGTCATAAACTTTGAAGTTTTATTGCTGTCTTCACTTCCCCCAATATTATTGTAATAAATATTTTTTGTTTTTTTATATATACTGTCAAAAGTTGAGACCCATCTTGCAAAATTAGTACTAAAAAATTCAGACTTTTATCTCATGGCTATCAAACTTCATACACCGACAGGTATTGTGCATGCCAAGGCCATGCATACTGGTTTAATATTGATTTTCTTGTGCAAATAATGTCAAGGATAATGGGGAAGAAATTATTTTGCGAAAAAATTATCTATTTTTATTTTTACTGATTTAATATTGATTTTCTTGTGCAAATAATGTCAAGGATCGTGGGGAAGAAATTCTTTTGCGAAAAAATTATTTATTTTTATTTTTATTATTAGTATTAGTTATAATTTAGTTTAAGTTAGTTTTTATTTTAGTTATATTTCAATTTATTTTAAGTTAATTATTACATTAGATTTTGCTTTACTCTAGTTTAGTGTAGTTTATTATTTATATTATTAGTATTAGTTATAATTTAGTTTTATTTACTTTAGTTGTAATTTAATTTTAATATTAGTTTAAATTTAGTAGTTTAATTATTTTAGTTCATTTTATGGTTTTGTTTAGTTTAAGTTTTATTATAAATAAATTTTGGTGTGATTTAGTTCCATAATATTTGGTTTTAATAATTGATTTATTGGGATTGCAGTCATTAAAAGTGGAAGAAATCAAGTGATATGGATCATGGTAGAGGATTTGAAAGCATAAAATCATGAAGACAAACAAATCCAAGAGGGATATAAAAGGAGCATGAGCTTCAAAGAAAAGGAGGTTGAAGGATGAAAGAATAAATGGCAAAAGGCTGGTCTTAGGAAATGAGAGACTTGTGCTATAACAATCTCTTTCTTGAAATCTTTTGTATTTTGAGTTTGAAATCAGTTATAGAAATGGTCCTGCACTGTTACCAAGTTTTGTAAATTGATAGAAGACTCTCAAGTCTTTTGATTGTATTGAAGATTTGATACTATTATCATGTTTTGAGTTCAATAAAAGACATTCCATTTGATAAATTCCATTCTTGATGAGTATGAGTTCGTATACTCTGCACTCTTGTCAGTTATGTGAATTCATGTTTTTTCAAAATCATTGATAAGTTGTCTTTCATGATTAGTTTGAATTTGTCAATTAGCCTTTGGATATGAGTATGTGTATATGTAGTTTCTTAGTATCTATTTACCAGATTCATTACTGATATACATTTACTTTAATCATTGTCTTTCTATGTGCACTGTTTCCTTAGTTAGACAACTTTATTATCTCATGTTCAATATCTTTTAATCCTCCATATTGCGTGTGAGTATACATATCTAATCTTTCCTTACTAACTATTTACTAAGTTAAGATTGTGTGTATTTGTTTTAATAGTTATTAGGTTATATGAACTACTTCTATAACTTAATAACTTACTTTTATCTCATGCTCAAGTTTATCTTATTCTTCTTTCTCCTAACTGAGACATCATGAATTGCTTGTATATCTCGGTTAAGATAGTTTAGGCTTAGAATAGAGATAGATTAAATCTTTTCTTTTCTGCAATTAGGATTAGCAAAGCTTCAAGTTAAGTCTCCATTCACTGGAGAAAAACCTTTAAATGGGTAACTCGACCCATTATAACCAGTCGAAATCACCATCCCAAATGGAAAAGGGTATGATTGAGGCCCTGACTGGGTGATTTCTCGAATGTTGATCATGGCCAATTCTAACCATCAACATTTTTGGCGCTAGAAGGAGGGCCAAACTAACAAGTTGGTCCGTGGAGCCATTTGTTTTATTTTTTATTTTTTTTATTTATTTTCAATGGCTCCTTCCCAAACTCCTATTTGGAGATGCATTTTAGGACAAGTATCATGCAACGCTCCATCGAAAATAGTTAAAATCTTGTCAAAAAAAAAGTTTGATGGTGAGAGTGAAATTACTGCATATGAACATTTTGATCAATTGATTCAAAATTGTATTTCTCATGATTTAACTCACAAAGGTGTTATGTGTAGTATTTTCACCCTGACTTTCGAAGGTCACGTTAAGAAGTGGTGTGAAACATTGTCGGTTACATCCATTCATTCTTTGGAACAATTTATTTATGATTTTTTATATTCTTTTGATAGTTATGACTATGATAGATTATGCACCGAAGTTAATGATCTTAGGATGAAATCAAATGAATCAATAGAAGAATTTTCTACAAGGTTTATTCATCTCTGTTGCATATTTCCTTTAAATGATTTGCCTTATATTAGTGAATGGTTTCAACATCTTGTTTCTCTTTCCTTGGAACATAATCAATATGAATCTTGCATTGATACTCATTCATAGATTGACTTAAAGGATTTAGAAGTTGTAGATCAACATCAATTTTCATCAACTTTATTCACTTTGATAGATGTATTTCAAGAGGAACATGATATTTCACAAGAAGTATATGCAACTTCTGATTGTTCTTCTCCATCAACATCTTCTTTAATTTTGAATAGAGGTGAACAACGTTGTCATATCTTAAAAAATACTACCACTATCTTAACAAATAAAGAGATTCAATATGAAAGTTGTGTTATTAATGTGGAACAATTTTCTCATAGTTTGACTAATGATAATCAAAATGAATTATGAATTTATGGGAGATTTTATTATTGATCATCCTAGTGATTCTCCATCAAAATCAATTTTTGAATCTTCTCATTTTGATAAGTCTTTTGACATGTTCTCATCTTTACCTTTTAATAATGAACATAATTTTATTTCAAATAATGCTTTGTGTTCAAAATAACATATCATGAATATGAATCAAGTCATGCTAAGAGAAGAGACTAATACACGATGTTCACAATTAGAACCAGATATACATATCATGAATATGAATCAAGTCATGCTAAGAGAAGAGACTAATACACGATGTTCACAATTAGAACCAGATATATATATCTTAATAGAAGCATAGTTATCTTTTGAAAAGATTGTTTCTTTAAGAGATGTCTTTCATTTCATTTCATCTTCCTCTTATTATTCTTTGTACCCTGATGTATTCGATGGGTTGTGCTTCATAGGTAACCATTCCAAGTTATTTGGAATCTAATTCTGCATGGCCAAAATTTAATAAGGTACATGATAAAAATAATATATACTTAGGAGATAAAAAGAATACAACTCCTTCCCATGAATCTTTTGATATTATGCCTTATCTATATTCTACATGGGAGGAGGGAATTTTTGTAGCAAACATATTTCACAAAATGTCTTTTATCGATTCATCTAATTTTGTGATCAATGAAGAGTCTTGTTATTTAAGTAATCAACTAGGTGAGTTTGGAAATCTTAATCAATCAAATGATGATAATGTCTATTATCCTAATATAAAAAAATTGACTTATACAATGAAGGATGATAGTTTTAACACATCATTTGAAATTAATTATTTGAAACACAAGTTCAGAGAAACTCATCAAGAACGTGAGACACTTCAGTTGCAACTGATGGTTATGTTAGGTTCTCATTTTTTTGCTCCATTCTCTTAAATAAATCATATCAAAAAAATTTCACAAGATATTCTTCATGGCTATTTTACACATGGTTCATACTCATCTTTGAAACTAAATAAAAGTTTGATGAAAATGCTAGTCTCTTATTGTTGAAGTTAAGGAAGGTTTGCAGGAATGTGATCATATACACCAGGTTTATTATAGAGATAAAACTCATATTTGGATGATGAAATTGATAAGGGATTTTGGTTGAGGTACATGTTGAGTACATGGTTGAGACAAGTAGTTGATGAGTTGAGACATACATGAGGTGTATAGTTTATGATGTTGGTACATATTGATGAGTCATGGTTGATGAGTAGTTGAAACATGATTGATACATACTTGGTACATGGTTGGATGCACTTGTTTATGGTACAAGTTGATTAACGGTTATTTGGTACAGGTTGGTGCATGATTGATGCACATGTTTATGGTACAGGTTGATTACAGGTTGATGCATGGTTCAAATTTATTGGTACAGGTCTACAACGGTATATCTCACAGTGGCAGGTTGTCAGTGGTTCCAACATTCTACTTCTACTTCAGGGTGGTAGGATGGGGCAAGGAAAGGTGGTTGTAGCCACCTTATGGTTGTAGCCGGAGAACATAGGGGGTTGTAGCCTCCTTCTAGTTGTAACTAGAGAATTGGGGAGTTGGATCTTCCCTTAGGTTGTAGCCTGAGAAACTAGGGGGTTGGAGCCTCCTTTCAGTTGCAGCTGGAAAACAAAGGAAGTTGGTGCTTCCAATGAATGTAATTCTTCAAGACATATAAGAAAAAACATTCAGTGGTTTTCTCTCGATTTGGGTTTCCACGTAAAACACTGGTGTACTGTGTATGTGTATGTTTGTTCATTTGTTCATTGCTTATTTACTCTGCAGTTATTGGATGATAATGCTTCATTGATATAACACTTGGATTATATGGTTA
>ML786597.1:330862-341827 GCA_009831015.1 Picea engelmannii | reverse complement strand
TTGGAGCTTCCCTCAGGTTGTAGCCTGAGAAACTAGGGGGTTGGAGCCTCCTTTCAGTTGCAGCTGGAAAACAAAGGAAGTTGGTGCTTCCAATGAATGTAATTCTTCAAGACATATAAGAAAAAACATTCCGTGGTTTTCTCTCGATTTGGGTTTCCACATAAAACATTGGTGTACTGTGTATGTGTATGTTTGTTCATTTGTTCATTTCTTATTTACTCTGTAGTTATTGGATGATAATGCTTCATTGATATAACACTTGGATTATATGGTTAAAAATGATTAAATTGCTCTATCACTGATTCACCCCCCCGCTTAGTAATCCAACAATTGGTATCAGAGAAGGTTCCTTCAGAAATCAGTTTAACCACTGAAAGGTAGATCATGGAGAGTACCAACTCATATAAAAATGGAATACCACAGTTTGATGGACAAAAGTATGCTTTTTGGAGTATAAGGATGATGACATATATACAAGCACAGGGATTTCAAGTTTGGAAATCAATTGTAGATGGATACACAACACCAACAGTTCCATCAACAAATGACAAAGCAATAAAACTTGGTGAGAATAATTCCAAAGCCACAAATGCACTTTTGAATGGTCTCAGTGATACAGTATTCACCAAAGTTGCACATTGTAAATCCACTAAAGATATTTGGGACAAGCTTCAAAATATTTATGAAGGAGATACAAAGGTCAAAGAAGCAAAGCTTCAGACTTACAGAGGTCAGTTTGAACAACTAAAAATAAAGGAAGATGAAAATATCACAGCCTACTTCTTACGAGTCGATGAAACAATGAATGCAATCATAGGATTGGGAGAAGAAATTGAAGAATCTGTAATTGTTCAAAAGATACTAAGATATCTTCCTATGAGATTCAACCCTAAGATATCAACACTAGAAGAAAGATTAGATCTAGACTCAATAAGCATGGATGAACTGTATGGAATCTTCACAGCATATGAAATGAGAACTGAGCAGGAAAATCCAGATGTAAAAGAAGCAACCTTCAAGGCATCCAAAAGATCAAAGCAAAAGAAAAAGGAACAAGAAGAATATAGCAGCATAAGTGATGCCTCAGAAGATGATGAATAAGTGGCCAATTTCGTCAAAAGACTGAACAAGGGAACCAACAGTAGGTATAGATGTAAGCTCCCTTTAATTTGTTTTAATTGTGATGGTATTGGTCATTTTTATAACCAATATCTTCATAAGAAAAAGAGAAATGATGAAGGTTACTCAAAAGAAAAACACACATATAAAGGCAAAAGACCTACAAAGAAAGTTTTCAAGAAAAACTTATACACCAAAGAAGACATCTCATCATCAGATGAAGATGAAGTCAGTGACAATGAGACATGAAGAGTCTTATATATGGTAGTAAAATACTCTGACAAAGAAGACTTCGAAGAAGAATATGAAGAAGCCGAAGAAGAATGTGAAGAAGTCGAAGATGAAATTGAAGAGGCAGAAGTTGACTATCGAGAAGAATTAATGTGTGCCATAGAAGTTATCAGAAGAGAAAAGAAGAAAAAAAAAAACTACAAGCAGAACTAGACAAGAAAAATGACACTCGAGAACTAGAACATATGATCACAAAATTGAAGGTTCAAATAGAAGAAGATAAAAGAATTGAAGAAGCACTCAAAGAATAACTAGAAGAAAAGGACAAGATCATTGGAAACTTGGAAGCAGAGGTTTTCACACTACGAAATTATATTCAAAAGAAAAATATGCAGAATAGCTCAAAAGTTCTGGATGACATTATCAATAGTAAAAAATCTCATCTTGACAAGTCTGGACTTGGATACAATCAGATAGAAAAGGGATCAAGCTCCAAAATAACAGAGCAAGAAACAAATCCAAAGAGCTATGCAGAAACAATCAAAGAGGATAGAAAGATATACAAGGAAGATTACAGGCACACTCCTCCACCAAGAAGATTCAGATTTCAGAATCAACAACAGACAGATAGGCCTCAAGAAGAAGAAGGATTCATAAAAGCACCTCCTTTCAGAAGATCTTCAACTCCTAGGTATCAAACTATATTTTTTGGTTTATGTTATGCATGTAATAATTTTGGACATAAAGATGTGAATTGCAGAGCTAACAATAGGAATAGTAACAACTTTGAGAGTTATACACAAAGGGATTATTCAAGGAGACCTAGTGACACACAAAGAAGACGTTACAACAGGTTTGAATCTTTGAACACTGAAGTGGAATGTTACAAATGTAACAATTTTGGACACATGGCCAAGGATTGCAGAATGACAGTCCCTCCTAAAGAACCTCAACAAAATAACAACAGTCATAGATAAGAACCTCAGAAAACGACATGGATAAGAAAGCAAGATCAATATAACAATGAAGAATGCACAGTTTCTCTACAAGCTAAGAAGAAGAAACACTGTTGGTATGTTGAAAGTGGATGTTCAAAACACATGACAGGTGATAAAGACAAATTTCTTACATTACGAAAAGAAAAAAATGGACTAGTCTCCTTCAGAAATGATAATTCATCCAAAATCATTGGAGAAGGCACAGTCCGAATTGGGAACAAGAATGAAAAGGCACAAAATGCTCTACTGGTAGAAGATATGAAACATATCTTCTAAGTGTGAGTCAAATGTGTGACCAAGGTCATAAACTTACTTTCGATTTAGAAAAGTGTGAGATAAGAAAAGAAGGTTCAGGGAAATTGGTCGGTACATCTGCAAGAACTTCAAACAACATATATGTGTTAAGTGAAATTGGAAATGAAAAGTGTTGTCTAGGAAAGGAAGATGAAAGTTGGCTATGGCATAGAAGAATGGGTCACATGCATTTTGATAACCTTGTCAAAGTCAGCAAAAGAGAAGAAGTAAGAGAAATGCCCCAGATCACGAAACCAACCAACACTTTATGCAAGCATTGTCAACAAGGAAAGAAAACAAAGACCTGGTTCAAATCAAAGGAATATTCAACAACAAGACCATTGGAAATTGTGCAAACTGATCTAGTTGGACCAACTACAACAAAGGGATTAAAAGGTGAAAAATACTTTATGTTATTAGTTGATGATTATACAAGAATGACTGTAGTTTTCTTTCTTAAGAACAAATCAGAAGCTTTTGAAAACTTCAAGATCTACAAGGAAATGGAATAAAAAGGCAATTCTCCGTTGCTAGGATACCTCAACAGAATGGAGTTGTTGAAAGAAAGAACATGACATTACAAGAAATGGATCGAACAATGCTAATGGATTCTAAATTGACAGCTATATTTTGGACACAGGTAATGCATACGACAATTCACATTCAAAACAGAGTAATGCTCAGAAACAACACTGATAAAACTCCCTACAAGCTATGGAAAGGAAGACCAACAAATGTGAATCACTTCAGAGTTTTTGGAAGCAAATGCTACATCAAAAGAGAAGATGGCAGAATGGGAAAGTTTGAATCTTGTGTGGACAAATGAATACTTGTTGGTTACTCAAGTACAAGGAAATCATACAAGTGTTACAATATAAGATTGAACAAAGTTGTGGAAAGCATCAACGTAACAATTGATGAAATAGGCAGACCATAATCAAAGGAAGAAGAAAACAAATCAATGGAACAACTTTTTGAAGAAGAAGATGAAAACGAAGTAGAAGAGGAAGATGAAGATGAAGAGTATCCGACAGAAGCAGAAGAGCAAGTTCAGAAAGTATCTCCGAAGACACATAGCAAACGAGTACAGAAGAATCATCCTTCAGATCAAATTATTGGAAACAAAGATGCAGGAGTTGAGACAAGAAGAAAAATCCATTCACCAGAACAAACACACCTAACACTCTTATCTACAATTGAACCAAACTGTTTTGAAGAAGCCAACAAAGATGAATTTTGGAATAAAGCCATGGATGAAGAATTGGATCAAATAGAGAAAAATGACACTTGGGAATTGGTTCCAAGACCAAAGAATAAGAATGTGATCGACACAAAATGGGTTTTCAGGAATACATTGAATGAAGATGGATAGGTTGCAAGGAACAAAGCTAGATTGGTATGTAAAGGATATGCACAGATTAAAGGAATCGACTTTGAAGAGAAATTTGCCCCAGTTTCTAGAATGGAAGCAATCCGCTTACTTTTAGCTTATGCATGCTCCAAAAATGTTAAAGTATATCAGATGGACATAAAATCATCTTTTCTGAATGGGGAACTTGAAGAAGAAGTCTACATTGAACAACCAAAAGGATTTCAGTTGTCAAAGAACACAAACTATGTATGTAAATTAAAGAAGGCCTTGTATGGTCTAAAATAGGCTCCTAGACCATGATACTCTAGACTGGATAAGTATCTACTGCAAGCAGGGTTCAGAAAAGGAAGTGCAGGCAACAACCTCTACATCAAGGTAAGTCAATGTAATATTTTATTAATTGAAGTTTATGTTGATGATATTATTTTTGTAGTGATGATGACAAGTTAAGCCAGAAATTTGCAAAAGACATGCATAATGAATTTGAAATGTCGTTACTTGGAGAACTATCCTTCTTTCTGGGAATTCAGATACATCAAAGCAACCATGAAATTTTTATTTCTCACACCAAGTATATCAGAGAAATGCTAAAGAGGTTCAGAATGGAAGATTGCAAACCAGTTATCACTCCCATGCAAACCAGTTGTAAGTTGAGCAAAGATGATGATTCGAAGTCTACAGATCAAAGGAAATATAGGTCAATGATTGGCAGCCTACTATATGTGACAACATCCAGACTAGATGTAATGCAAGCAGTTGGATAGGTGGGACGGTTTCAAGAAGCACCAAAGAAATCACATGTATTAGCAGTAAAGAGGATTTTCATATATCTCAAAGGAACAAAAGAATTTGGATTATGCTATCCAAAAGGAAAAGATCTATCACTTATTGCCTACACAGATGTAGATTGGGCAGGTTGTATTGATGACCGACGAAGCACCAGTGGAGCAACGTTCTACTTAGGTGAGTTTTTGGTATCATGGCTAAGAAAGAAACAATCGTTAATATCTCTATCTACATCCGAGTCAGAGTATATTGCAACAACAACATGTTGTACATAGGTTTTTTGGATGAAACAAAATTCGACAGATATACAGGTTGAGTATGATGAGCCCATTCCAATATATTTTGATAATACAAGTGCCATCAGTGTCTCAAAAAACCCGGTGATGCACTCCAAGACGAAGCACATTCCAATCAAGTATCACTTTCTACGGGAACAGGTTGCAGAAAAGAACATCAGAGTTGAGTATGTGGGCACAAAAGAACAAGTGGCAGACATCTTTACAAAACCACTTCCACGGGAAGCCTTTGAATATCTTCGCCAAAGACTTGGAGTTATTTCTACTCCAAAATGAATGATTTTTGAATGCTTATCTTATATGTCTTAGACGTACACGAGGAAGCACCATAAGAGGACAGTTCAGTCAGGGGGAGCATCCCCGGATGGAAAGATACCTTTTCCATTGATGACAAAGGGGGAGAGATTTATCAAATGCAGAGGACATAGGCATGGTTCCAGGGGGAGCAGATTTATCAGATGTAGAGGATAGAGACAAATTTATCAGATATAGAGGACAGAGGCATGGTTCCAAGGGGAGCATGAGTGATATGATTTCAATATTGCATCAGAGTGTTTCCATCAATGCCAAAGGGGGAGATTGTTGATTAAGGTTGGTTGTCATTGATGTCAACCCTTGAAGAAAGCCCCGCAACACAAAGGTTTGGGTAATGGACTCAATATTGTTTGATGTAAAGATGACTCATTATTATCTTATCATGGTTGATAAGAAGTAAAGATGGATGAACTCCAAAGTGGTCCCCTTATGGTGAAAGCCCTCACGGGAAGACGTTTTGCAGAGTAAGAGAACCCATGCTTAATTATGGAATAATGAGATGAAGGAAAATGAATTTGTTAGGTAAAATATCCTATATGGATAGTGATTTTTATTCCATTTCCAGTGGTATGTGGAACATCACATAACTCCTCACGGTTAGAGAGTTATGGCCATGAGAAGTTGGAGACCCTAGGTTTGGGTAATGTACCCAAGTTTGTTTGATGGATAATAGTATGAGTTATGATATATTTTCAGATAATACTATTCTATATGGATAGTACATGTCATTCCATTTCTGGGGGTATGTGGAACGTCACATAACTCCTCACGGTTTGAGAGTTATGGCCTTACGAAGTTGGAGGACCCTCATATGTCATCTAAATGCCCCAAAAGGTCAAAGTAGTCAAAGTGGTTTAAGAGATTTTAAAAGGTAAATAATAAAGTGAAGTAATGAGTGTATTATAATTCAAAGTGAATACAAAACAAATTATTTCAATAATAAATTTAATGAAGAAATTAGAAGTGGTTTAACCCTAAAATAAGGAAAGTGGGGCCAAGTGACCTAGAAGATGTTTTTAAGGAAACTACTTGGAGAGTATAAATAAGAGGCAAGGCTCTCTCATTTTAATCACACTTGAGCATATTGAATATATATAGGTGTCTAAGGTAACCAAGGATATCTAAGCCAAAATTCTGAGGGAAGGTGAAGAAAATAAGGCCGAAATGCAAGGAAGGATAAATTCTTTTGATGGTGCTTTCTAAGGTATGTTATTTACAGGTCATCTCACCATTTCCGCTATAACTTTTTTTCTATAATGATTCAGACCGTGAAATTTCTATGCCATTGTGAAAACTTATCCAAGTATCTTTGGTAAAAACTTTAGCTTGTGGGTCATTGTATTTTTGGAGTTATACTCTGCGGAAAATAGGGTTTGTGGCTAGTCTCGAAACTAGTCAAAAACAAGTGTTTCGGGTAAAAATGTCATAACTTATTCATAACAGATGCAAATTAAGTGAAACCAAATGTGTTGGTTAGGGTATAGTATTTAGTATTTTTTGTAATAGTTTCATATCAATTCAACAAATATTCCATGTGGGGCACTCTCTACGAGGTCGCTCTCTAGAATAAGCCAGAATTCAGCAAGGTATGCCATTTTTGCTATAACTCCTTTTATGAGAGGTTACAGGTAGTGCAACCTGGAGGAATTGAATAAAACAAATTGAAGAGCATTGTGTATCAGTTTCAAATCTTTATACATTACAGGTACAAAGTTATGATTACTTCAAGTTAGGGTTGTTGACTAATCCAAAACTAGGCATGTGAAACTAAAGAAAAGTTTGATCAAAATGCTAGTCTCTTGTTGTTGAAGTTAAGGAAGGTTTTCAGGAATGTGATCATATACACTAGGTCTATTACAGAGCTAAAAATCAGATTTGGATGATGAAATTGATGAGGGATTTTGGTTGAGGTACATGTTGAGTACATGGTTGAGACAAGTAGTTGATGAGTTGGCACATACATGAGGTCTATAGTTGATGATGTTGGTACATATGGATGAGTCATAGTTGATGAGTAGTTGACACATGATTGGTACATGGTTGGATGCACTTGTTTATGGTACATGTTGATTACAGGTTATTTGGTATAGGTTGGTGCATGGTTAATGCACTTATTTATGGTATAGGTTGATTATAGGTTGAGGTACAGGTTGATGCATGGTTCAGATTTATTGGTACAAGTTTACAATGGTATATCTCACAGTGACAGGTTGACAATGGTTCCAACATTCTACTTCTACTTCAGAGTGGCAGGACGAAGCAAGGACAGGTGGTTGTAGCCACCTTACGGTTGTAGCTGGAGAACATAGGGGGTTGTAGCCTAGCTAGAGAATTGGGGAGTTGGAGCTTCCCTCAGGTTGTAGCCTGAGAAACTAGGGGGTTGGAGCCTCCTTTCAATTGCAGCTGGAAAACAAAGGAAGTTGGTGCTTCCAATGAATGTAATTCTTTAATACATATAAGAAAAAACATTCCGTGGTTTTCTCCCGATTTGGGTTTCCACGTAAAACACTGGTGTACTGTGTATGTGTATGTTTGTTCATTTTTTCATTGCTTATTTACTCTACAGTTATTGGATGATAATGCTTCACTGATATAACACTTGGATTATATGGTTAAAAAGGATTAAATTGCTCTATTACTGATTCACCCCCCCTCTCAGTAATCCAACAATAAATATTAGTGTTCTTTTCTCGCACATGTTTGTTATAGATTTAGAAATTTTAATTGTTTCTTCATGTAACTTATTGTTGTTTCATTTATTGTTTCTAATTTTTAATGTACATATGTTTGCAGGTTTAAAACAATATGATTGTTTACATTGGAAATTTGATTTTACATAGTTTTCATTGCTAATATAGATTAGAATAGGAGTAGTAGTAGTTCAGTGTTTGTTTATTTCTCTTTGCAAGTAGATTACATTTCTTTTAAATAATACAATTATGAAATGATATGTCAATCCTAAGCGAGACGCAAGTCAACATCAAAATACATTAAGGGAAGTTTACTTTACTTATTTTTCTCTCCTAGTCATTTTTCATTGTGGTCATCATCACATTCATTAAACATTTCTTTCATGTTCCATCTTTAACTTTCATCAATTAATCATTATAAAAACTTTGATGTAAAATGTTTGGTACAATTAAGTTCTAAAATTATGAAGCAATTTTTTTTTTTAAAGAGAAAGAATTTGTAGGTATATGCCACTTTTCATTTTGTTAATATTTTGACATGTAACTTAAGTAATATGATTTTCTTGTTTTCAAGTTAATGTCATAACTGTACTTTTAGTTTATGATTTATTTTAGGATTACTTTATGTTGTTTGTTTCTAATAAATAGATCGATTAACAACATCTCGTACATTGGTTAAATAAATTTGTATCTTTCACAATCTTAAATTAAATGAAAGGACATATTAATGTGCAAAACAATTGAATATATTTAATATGGGATAAAAGTTCAAATTTACAAATTTTCATTTCCATCATAATCTAATTTCTTCTTTCTATTTTTGAACTGCGATAGGTTACACATTCTTCCTTGTTGGGATCTTGTTATTTTCATAGCTTTTCTTCATTTGATATCATTTTGATTCAAAAAAAAATCCATTCATCCTTTTGTAAATATGTAAATAGTTCTTGTAAATATTCCTTGCTTTTGCTTTTAGTTTATTTTCTCTTTTCGGTTTACTTTTGCTTTTTGTTTGTTAATAACCATATGAGACATGTTGTCTACTATATATCTCTTGTTTATGAATCCTTAATGAAAGAGAATCACTATTATTGGATTGTGTTGGCACATGCCTAATTTGGGAGAAGAAAGTCTACTTTGGGCGCATGCCTATTTGGGGAGGAAGAGGCCTATTTTCTTGTACATGCCTATTTTGGGAAAGTGAATCCTATTTTTGGAGTGCGTGCAATAGGGGGTGAAAAAACAACATGCATAAGATGACAGAAAAGAAACATGCAGAAAAAGAAGGAAAAACAACATGCAAAAGGAGGAAAAACAGTTTGGTGCGCATGCAAACAGACCTAGCTATGTTAGGGTTATGGTTTTGGACATGAATGTAATGGCTATAAGCCAACACAATAGTATAAATAAAGACCTAGGAGGTCTAAGTAGAGGTTGTTGTTTGTTGTTTTGTTGATAAGTTAGTAAGAGAGTGTTGGGTTGTTTCTTTCACTTCTTCTTGGGCCGACCCAGGTTCGGATCTCAACAGGTTTCCAACAAAACCCTAAAAAACCATCGACCCTCCTGGAAAACCAGAAGGCAATGTTGCGCACAGGGTGCACAGTGCAGTCGCACCCAAGATAAATTTTATGGGTGACTGCAATACTCAGGTGTTTGCAGTCTAGGAATGAGTGGGGATCTGGGGTTGTGTTCTTCCTTCCTTATGCATTATCTTTGTTAGTAATTCAATCACTTCTATCATTTATTCATCTTTAAACCTATGCATGCAGGCTCATAAAGCTAATCTGACCATTCATTCTTTAAGCTAAAATTCAACATAAAATAAATAATTCATTAACAATCACACATAACACAAGGGTTATCGTGGTTCACCCCCTCCTGGGGATACGTCCACAAATATCTGGCTTCTCCACTCTTTTATTTATTCTACTACAAAATATTGTGTTGTGCACATTACATGGATATCCCTTATCTCCAAGTACAATTAAATCAAATGATAGCACAAAAATCCTTGCTCAAGAGGGAGAATGATGAATTGAAAGCACACGTTCAATCCAATGCTCACAGGGAAAACAAGAGGATTAAACAAGTTGGTAATGTGATTATTAAGAACTCAACGAACTTCAACACTATCATAAATTCAGACTTATCAGATGATTCTTTATCTAATCTATGAAATGGTAAAAATTTGTTTTGATTCTTTTTTGATTTGATTCTGTTGGAAAAATAAAATAGATAGATTTATTTTTTATTTTGTTTTTTAATTTAAGGCTAGCTACAGAATCGTAAGATTCTGTAGCCAGTCTATTTGAAAGTATTAGTTTGTATTGTTATCTAAAATTCAATTTCGTTTTATCATTTTCAGGAAAACTACAGTTTATGATGCTATTTTCAAGGAGAAGGAATCATGGATTAAGCGCTTGATAGCTTAGTAATTTCTCATTTTTGAAAAAACAATGTCATTTATGTAATTATTTTTGATGTAAGGACTCCTACATGAGTGTTCCTTTTGTTATTATATTTTTGTAAAGAAAACTTATTTTCAAGGATCATCCTCTATCTTGTATGATAAGAGGTTACAGATCCAAGACATGTTTAAATAGCTATTGTTGTTCAGTGTTAAGACAACTTTTTCTGGATTACAGTATGGACATATAATTTTTGAAGTGATATGGGAAAACAATTCACTTTTGGCTTTAGACCTGTGTGAATTGTGCAATGCTTGTTTCATTGTATTCTCCTATTACTTCTATGTTATTAGATGTTATTATTGTTGATTTATCTTTAGTCTTGTCTTCATATGATATTTCATATCGTTAAATATTCAAATGTTGTCCATGATCTGTGTTGGGCTCTAAAGATGT
>ML786597.1:307267-325569 GCA_009831015.1 Picea engelmannii | reverse complement strand
ATTGTTAAGTTTTAAGTTTTTCTCGAAAAAGACCATTATCCTGGTTTGGTATCTAGATGATGATAATGCCACTCACTAGAGTGTAACTTAAGTGAACAAGTCAGCTCGTGATGAGACCTCTTGTCCTTTGACAAAAGAAAATGTTAAAGGCCATTGCCCTGGTGTGGTAGCCATAGTGGGAATGTCACTTAGGTTAGTATCCAATGATCGTGGTAGGTTGGCTCGTGATGAGACCCCCTATTCTTTGTGGGAAAAGAAAGAAATTTTATTGATTTTTTTTTTGGAAGTGTATGAAGGGAGGCTCATCTACTGCTTAAGAGTAAGGGATGGCGTAAATAAGTGTAAGGATGCCAAGTAAAAGTGTGTTGTAGACTCCTTATTAATTATAAAGGTGAGATATCATTTAAGTGTATTTGTATGTATAAGGGAAAAGAAACGAATTATGGTGGTTACAGGTTATGAACAAGGTTTAAGATATTTCAAAGAAAGTGATCCAAAAAAAACAATTTGATAAGGTATGGGAGATAGTCCACGAAATAATGATAGATCGTTAGAAATAATGTTGGTGAAAATTATTTGGTGAAAGTTGTACCCCAAAGGAAAGGTTTAGCATTTTATCAGCAATGTAGGGAAGGAACGACAAAATGAACAACATGTGTGGAAAAGGAACAACGGGTGTGACAAAGGAACAACAAGCGCGCAAAAGGAACAACAATTTTTTTGTTCAAAGGAATCAACAGGCGTGCAAAAGGAACAACAATTGTTCCGTTCAAAGGAACAACATGCACGCAAAAGGAACAACAATTGTTTCGTTCAAAGGAATCAACAGGCGCGCAAAAGGAACAACAATTGTTCCGTTCAAAGGAACAACATGCATGCAAAAGGAACAACATGCGTGCAAAAGGAACAACAATTGTTTCGTTCAAAGGAACAATAGGCGTGCAAAAGGAACAACAATTGTTCCGTTCAAAGGAATAGGAGGCGTGCAAAAGGAAAAACAATTGTTCTGTTCAAAGGAACAATAGGCAGGCAAAAGGAACAACAATTGTTCCGTTCAAAGGAACAACAGGTGCACAAAAGGAACAACAATTTTTCCGTTTTTAACCATCTGAATAAGTAATTTTTAGAAACGTGGCAATGTATTTTGCTTGAATTCAAGGTTGATTCCTCATCAACTAAATTAATTTATGAGTTGGTTTATTTCAAAATTAAGTAATGGATGGTTTGTTAATGTTATGAATTTCATTATAGTTGCCCAATTGCTGCTGCTGAATCATGACACATTCATTTCTCTACGAAAGACAGGGTTTGGGTGATGAGATGAAGTGGGAGTTCGAAACAGAAAAGAGTGATAATTAAGTTCATTACAGTTATCCTCCCTAGTTTTGACTTTCTTGAATGACTGTCCAAAATAACAATAAAAAAACTAAATAAAATCTATAGAAAAAAAAATTATATACAGTATGTACAATGTCAACAGAATTCAACATTTATGGAGTTGGGGTGGCTGGATTACCTTCCCATCTAGCCAAAATTTGAACGGTAGGGTCCTTACTTACCTCTTGGTAGAAAGATTCTTTTGAGGGCGGTTGATGATAGATTCGTAGCTGGTGTCCATTGACCCGAAATGGAGATCCAGACCTGTCAATGGTGCTTAATGTGACTGTGCCATAATCATGGACTTCATTGATTTCATATGGTCCTAGCTATCGTGTCTGTAATTTTCCCAAAAAATCCTAAAATTTGGAATCATAGAGGAGCGCCCAGTCACCTTTTTTAAATGATTTTTTTTTATATGCTTGTTGTGCCAATTCGTTCTCTATTGCTAAATAAAAGTTGTGCACTCTACAACAGACATGCGTGCTTCATCCAATTCGTTGAGTTGTTGAAGGCACTGTTTATGTGCTTTTGTAAGATCCAGTCCAATTTCCTGGGCCATCCTTAGAGTCTTGATTTCAAACTCGATTGGGAAGATGGTTTCTTTGCCATAGACTAAATGATAAGGAGAGTAGCCAGTGGTATTACGCCATGTTGTGCGGTAAGCCCATAAGGCATTTGGGAGCTCAGAAGCCCAATTCTGTCTATTTGTTGAGACAGTCTTTGTCAGGATTGCCTCCAGGACTTTATTGGTGCTTTCCACTTGCCCATTCGCTTGTGGATGGTATGGAGAAGTAATTCTGTGTTTGATATGATAATTATCCAGGGTGGTGGTGATTCTATGAGTTGTAAATTGTGACCCCCAATAAGTAATTACCTCTCTTGGTAGTCCATAGCATACGAATAATTTGAAAATAAATTTGATGACTACTTCTTCTGTTGCATTTGGTAAGGCTTCTGCCTCTACCCATTTAGTCATGTAGTCTGTTGCAACTAGAATATAGGTCTTCTAATTTGACTTTGGATTGAAGGGGCCAACGAAGTCTAGTGCCCATATCTCAAATTGTTCTGCAACTACTTGTTCTTTCAAAGGAATTTCATCAGCCTGACTTGGTTTTCCCATCCGTTGACAACTATCGTAGGTCTGGACATATTTCTTCGCGTCTTTGAATATTGAGGGCCAATAATAGCCCATCTGCAGAATTTTGTGTCCATTCCTGCGATATGCAAAATGCCCATCATAGGGCTCATCATGTCTGGCCTTTAGTATGTCGTAGATTTCGTCATCTCATATGCATCTACGGATATGGAGATTAGCTCCTGTATGGAAGAGATATCCACTGATCCAGGCGAATCGTGCACTACGCTGGACGATCAACTTTCTTTCCCTTGATGAAAGATGTGCCGGTAATATTCCTGCTACCAGGTAATTTGCCACATCAACGTACCAAGGTGGCTTTGTAGTAACAACAAACATATGCTCATCTGGAAATCGATCTTTGACTGTTAAGGAGTCGTCTGTTTTGGGTATGTGAGATAAGAAGTCTGCGACAAGGTTTTCTCTCCCGGGTCAATCTTTGATGGTGATATCAAATTCCTGCAATAGTAACAACCATCGAATGACCCATCCATTAGTAATTGGTTTATTAGCCAGATATCTAATAGAAAAATGATCAGTATACAGAATGACCGGATAGCCTTTTATATAATGACTAAATTTATTGATGGCATGTATAACAACTAAAAACTCTTTCTTTGTTACTGTATAATTAAGTTTAGCTAGAATAAGATTCTTGCTAATAAAATAAATGGCGTAGGGTTTCTTGTCCTCCTCCTGTCTGAGGACAATGCCTATGGCAATATCTAATGCATCGGTGGAGATGTGAAATGGTATTTTCCAATTTGCCCCCCTCAACACCGGTCCTGTCGAGATCAACTTCTTGAGTCCTGCAAATGCCACATCACACTTGTCAGACCACTGAAATTCTACATTACCAGTCAAATCATGTAAAGGTGCAGTGGTTCTTGCAAAATTTTCCATAAATCTATGATAGTATCCTGAAGTGCCAATGAAACTACGTACCTCAGTTTGTGTGTGTGGTGTAGGTTGATTAAGGATTACCTCTATTTTTTTCTGGATCTACCCTAATTCCATCTGTAGAGATATAATGCCCTAGAACCACACCTTCTTTCATCATCATGTGACACTTTTTGTGGCTTAAACATAACCTAGTCGCAATGCACCACTCTAGTATTTTCTCCAGGTTATTCAGTGCTTGATCGAAGTCGTCGCCATAAGGAGTGAAATCATCCATATAGACTTCAAGTCCTTCGATGATCAGATCATTGAATATTCTTAGAATGGCCCTTTGAAAAGTGTCTGGAGCATTACAAAGTCCAAAGGGTAATACTCTGTATGCAAAAGTGCCCCAAGGGCATGTGAATGTAGTTTTATCTTGATCTTCTGGGGCAATCTGAATCTGATTGTACCCACTAAAACCGTCTAGGAAAGAAAATAATTTATTTCTTGACAAAGTATCTAGGACCTGTGATCCATATGGATATCAATGCCCACCCACCTTTTCCAACTGGCTCAAAACAATTTTTTGACAATTTTGGCAATTTACTATTTTTAGCAGTTTTAACTTCCGGGGCCATTTTGAGGGCCTAAATGAAGGTTTTTCAGGATCAAGCTCCTTAACGATATCCAAAGGCATTATTGAGCCCCCAAAATGAATCTCCTTGATGATACCTTTCCAACGGGCTATCACACGCCTAAAATGGAGATCGTATGCAAAAGTTATGACCCCAGGAAGTTGATGTACTAACTTACCCAAACGGGGCCCACATGACTTTTGGCGCTTCATCTCCTAGGGTTAGGTTTTTGGATGTCTAGGGTTTTTGGCATTCTTTATTATTGTAAAAATGCCTTTAGAGCCTCATTGTAACCTTCTTATTGCGAATGTGCACTGCTGTCACATCTGTTCTCAGAGACAAGCCGCCACCATTCGAGCAAGCTTGTTTCCGCTGCATTTTACAGTTTCAACTTATTTCGTTATTGAATAGAAAACTAGTTTTACTATATCTCTGTTATTTTGTGTTAATCATCTGCTAATAATATGTATTCATTTCGTTCTACTCATAAAATCTAGATTAGTGGTATTAGAGCGGTCTGCTCCTTGTCGTGTTAATGCATGTCCCCAACGAGGTTGGAGTACAAAGAGTTGGGTCTCGAGCTTGTTTCTCTTGAGGAAAGAAGCTCTCACACGCCCAAGAGACCTCCCATGGTAGGAGAAAATAAAGATGATGGGACATGAGATCCTTTCAAACTGTTGATTGAGGAAGCCCTCATGCAACAGAGGAATGAGATGATGGATAGTTTCGCGCAAATCCTTCGGCGGCTACCAACAAGCGACGCATCTTCTTCGAACGAAGGCACCGCCCCCTTCAAGGTACAAATAAACTTCTATATTCATATATTTGAAGGTCATATAGACGCATATGCTGTAGACAAGTGGTTGAAACTACTAGAAGGGTATTTTTCTGTCCATAACTTTTTGAATAAAGAAAATATTACTTTTGCACTCCTCAAAGCCAGTCCCCATGTCAAAGATTGGTGGGAAACTTTCTGTGAGCAAAAGGAAATAGAGGAAACCTCATTATTTTCAATCATAGCCACCTGAGAATCCTTCAAGGATGCTATTAAGGAACAATACTACCTTGTCGGAAGTTATGACGACCTATATACCAAATGGACCACACTGCGGTAAGAAAGAGACCAAGCAGTGCCAGATTTCACAAATATCTTCCATACCTTGTGCACCAAGTTGGGTATCAAAGATTCAAAGAGAAATATGGTGCTAAAGTATCATGACGCTCTACATAGATACATCCAGACCAAAATGGAATTTCTAGACATCTCATCCTTGGGCACGGCCTACCGATATGCCGTCAAAATCGAGCAGAAGCTCAAACAAAAGACGCGACAATTTGGGCCTGGGAACCCCTCACAACAAAAGCCAGGAAAGGGTGTCCCCAACCCACCAAACAAAGGACAGAGCAAAGATGGATAGTATCAGGACAACTAGTCCAAGCCGCAAGCAAAGAAGGACACCGGAAAGAAAAATAAAGATACCGAGAAGTGGTGTGACTTCCATAAGAGCCCTTGGCATAAAACTGCTGACTGCTGCTCAAAATAGTCGCTGGTGGCTGAAGTGAAATCCTCTGAATCAGATGCAGATTATGACTTTGAGCCAGAACCGAAAAGGGGAAGACGGATCATTGATGCAGAACCCAGTGCCACCATTGCTACCACCAAGCAACAACCTGGTGAACCAGACGATCCAGAAGAAGGAGAGCGCCTCTTCCATTCATAGATGTGGGTAAAAGGAACTCCGATGCACTTCATCATTGATAGCAGTAGCTAGAAGAACCTCATCTCAGCAAAGTTTGTCAAGTGGCTGGCCCTACCAACAACACCACACCCACAACCATCCACCATTGGATGGCTCCGCTAAGGAAGCGATCTCCATGTCAGCCAACAGTGTCGACTGTCGTACGACATCAAGCCCTTCAAAGACTAGGTATTGTGTGATGTTGCTCCTCTAGAAGTTTGTGATGTTCTTTTAGGCCAACCTTATTTATGGAAACATCATGCTGTATATGAGTCCAGGCCTTGTAGTGTTATTATTACTTTGAATAGGAAATTGTACAGGATACCCGAGGCAATACCACCTAGTGCTATTTCCTTGATCTCTGCTAAGAAATGTAGGAAGGTCATCTCTCAGACGGGGAAGTTTGTCTTCTTCATGATTCACTCTTAGAATGATCAAAAGATCACAACCACATCCAGGGTCTCTGTAGCGAACCTCTCCACACAGCAGAAGCAAGTAGACAAGGTCGTGGAAGAATACTCAGATATCTTCTCATCACCTACAGGGGTACCTCTGCACTGCCAGGTCATGCACCCCATCAATATGACCCCCGACGCACTGCTACCCAATGGGAGAGTCTATCATCGCTCTTTGTTAGAGAATGAGGAGATCAAGTGACAGATCCAAGAATTGCTCCACAAGGGGCACATCTGCCCCAACTCATCACCTTGCGGGAGCCCAATCGTGTTGGTACAGAAGAAAGATGGAACTTGGCAACTCTGTATTGATTACAGGCTCTGAATAAAATCATAGTCAGAAACCGGTACCCGATTCCTCGAATCGATGACCTCCTTGATCAATTCATGGGGGCCAAATACTTCAGTAAGATTGATCAGAAGTCTGGATACCACCAGGTCCCGATAGAACAGACAGATGTATGGAAGACCGCCTTCAAGTCAAAGGAAGGCCTTTTTGAATGGTTGGTCATGCCCTTTGGTTTGACAAATGCTCTAGCCACTTTCATGAGGATTGTTTGCACCCTTTTCGTCGACTTGGTGAGAAAATCAAGGGTGCTTACATGCCCATTTGGGTCTTGCTGAGCATGACAACTGTAGAGGAAAGAGTTAGAGAAAGAAAAACAAAACTATAAGCAAGAATTAAATTAAAACAAACTAAAATTAGAAGCATATGGATAAAGAAATAATAAACACAAAAAGACCAATATCACCAATGTTTTTGGGCTGATCTATTGATGAAATCAAAGCACAATGAAGAAAAGGGACTATGGGTCCGTTCTTCCTCCAGAGGAAGGCTCTTGGGCCCTCACAAACTTGCTCTCCTTACAATAAGAAAAATGAAAATGATAGTGAAAGAACTCCTAGCACATCCACTCAATGGAGAGGTGGATGGCTCTATGAAATGGTGCCAATGTGTTATTGCCAAGGAGTGAGTCCTTAAAACAATCCAGGCAGCATAACATCACATGAAATTCCTTGAGAAAATGATGTTTCTTCATGGATTTTTATAGCATTGCATTGGGTGATTATGTAACTCCTTTGAAGTGTGAAAAGGGGCTCTTTAGGGCTTCATTAGGTCTTTGACTAGCCTACCATGCGGATTCAACTCAGATTTGAGGGTCAAATCGGCTTAGGAGCTGATCCATAAGTGGTTGGGAGGCCGACCAATTCAATAAATGCGCCGTTTTGCAGGTGCACGGGTTTTTGTGCCAACAGCCGCGCATCGTGCGCGTATGCGTGCAAGGTACATTCCTGTTCCGCGCATGTGCGCGCGCACCAAACTTCTGTAAAGCACCCTTCAATTTTTTGGTTACTTTGTATAGTTTTTTGCCTTTTTGGAATGCTATGAAATTAATTCAGTGCCATGAATGACTTCATTACTGTTTGACGATGCTGAGTTCTTGTCGCCATGTGCGGATGAAATTTCAGTGATAACAGATGCCCCCTGATGGATGAGGTTAGGAGCATACGTATAGCCGAAATCCATCAATGTTTCTTCTACTGAGAATGTTTTTGTAAGAGAGAGCAATAGTGGGACCATTCGGAGTGAGCCGTTGGAGAAAAAAGGAACTGGTAGGACTCGACCTTCTGAGAGTTATGCAGAAAAATAGAAAACTGTGTACAAACGAGGCGGGCATGCCCCATACTCGTGGTATGTAACTCCAAAAAAAAAATGACTGAAGTGTTGGTGTAGACAACTGCAGTGCCCTCGGGGGAAGTAATGATAAAGGTAGAAGACAATTCTGCCAAGGAACATACTCTGAACAATAGGTAGTGATTGCAGTAATAAACAACGATGATGATGTGGGCATTGATGGCCCTACCAAATTCAGAGGTCTTCGGCAAATGACAAAAATAACTGCAATAGTCGCAAAGTAAGACCCACCATAACATGAGAAAGTGTTGGTGTCGAATGTTATGGGGGCCAACAACAGCAGGGAGCAATGGTGTTTCACCCTATGCGATCCGAGATCGCTCATTAAATGGAGAATGAGAATCAAGACACTGTCGCCCTTCTGGAAAATTGTGCTGATGTTGACAAAAGGGGGACGCAACTCCCAAAAAGCAACGGGCTTCATGGAATCTACTGAGGTGAGGAAGTGGCAGAGGTACATAGATGAAGTCAAGAAGTGGGAAGACTCAAGACTACCCTTGGTTGGAGGATGTATGAGATGAAAAGTGGCCGCAACCGTGTAACAAGGTCGAGTGTCAGGGGGACGACAAGACCGGTGATAAGTTGTGCCAGAGGCGGGACAAGGTGAAAAAATTCAGAGGGTAGAGGTAAGTGACCTGTGAAGTACTCTAAAGATATGGACGATGGCAGTAAGGGTAGATGATAAGTAATGCTCCAACCAAGGGTGACATGGGTTGCGTGTGGCCAAAAGAAAGCAAGTCGCCAACGGTGATGACAAAAGAGAATGTAATGACTGGAAATAAAGGCGTTTGTACAATAAATAATGAATAATTTTGGGGAGAAATGTACAAATACAAAAATGGGTGCCCCAATGTGAAATGTGTGCCCCAGGGAGGGCAGAATTTTCTTGGAAAACTGATGAAGGGTGGGGGCCCCATTGGTGAGTTTCTGTAGGAGGTAGGTGAAATGTGGGTAGGTTCATAGATGGGCAAACTGATTGTGGATGAAATGGAAGGTTCATGATGTTGCGGAGGTGCAGGTAAAAAAAAATAGAACCGTAAAGAGATAATCCGGGAGTCCAGGTGGGAAAGTTAGCAAAATGAGGAGAAGGAGTATGTGGCTGATTCACGACATGATGAAAGACTATCGGGACTCCCATCCCTAAAGGGTAATGAAGAACAACATGAGTGTCAAAAAGTGCCAAAAGGTGCTATGAATGGGACAACTCATGTGGGTAAGAATGCTACCGGGTAACAGTACCGAAGATGCAAATGGAGGTGTGGGTACTGCAGAGCCGGGAAGGAGGATCCTAAAGGCCAATATCAGTGGGTGTGACTGGAAATGTAAATGCAATACATCGGGAGAGACTACATGCCAGTGATGAATATATACCTGAAGGGATGATGTTGATGACCGATGAGCAAGTACCTGCGCCCAGAACAACCAAATACCCAAAGTGAACAATATCTAAAGAGAATTAAATATATTAGCATGTATTTGACAAATGTGACAATGTGCGTGCGTACCTGACCATGATATGAAAAAAGGCACCCCGGGGGCTCAGGATGAAAAGTGACCCAGGGACAACTATGATGTAGGTGGCAGGATGCTGATCCCGTGGCTGAAGACAGTTTGAAAAATGGACACCTTGGGCTCCTGGAATGGTGAGTGGAAGTTTGGCAAAAGGCCTATATATAGCCGTAGGGCCCACATTGCCACCTCATTTGTACCTGCTGCCATAGTGACTGGACGAGCAGATTGCAGAGGAGATTTGGAGTTTCAGGGAGGACAAGGCATATGATCGACGTTTTGCGAGTATCAGGTTAGTGCTCTGATCATCCTGCATAGAAATAGGCTTTCAATTTTTGGGTAGGGTTGGTACGGGGGGCCGTACTGGGGTAATTAGGGGAATTTGTATGGGGTGTGGGCCCACATGCGCAGGCGATAGTGTGGCGAGCAGCAGTGCTGGCTGCGATGACGAGTGGACTCCTGCCGCCAGGGCAGGAGGGTCCTATGGGTGGTCCACCACCGCCTGGGGCAGGCGGTGGTGGGCCACCACCTCCTCCTGAGGGAGGAGCAGGTGGTGGTGCGATAGAGGCACCATGACTGATGTATGATGTATATATTTTTGGTTGTATTTAGGCTGGTGAGCCGATTTTTGTACCGAGGTGCTGTGCTGGCCTGCAGGCACATGTATTTTTGTTATGTAAACTTTCGGATGGCCGGATAGGCCTTGATATATATATATATATGAGTATACATATTTTGAGATCCTGGTGTCTTTTACATTTGTTTTTTGTTGATGATGATGTCTATTCTATCTATATGCTGTGACAGGATTTATGAGATGTTTATGTATGTGTAGCTTGATGTGATATATGCCAATCTAACACCATGTTATCTATTTGATCTGTAGTTTGATTCAATTGTCTTGGAATATGTGTAAATGTAATGGAATCAAAATGTCGAGATAACAGTCTAACCTGCAGGTATTTGCGAAAGAGGCACGGATCGCATACACGGTATACATTGTTGAGCTGGAGAACGACTAGTTGAGAGTCGAGGAAGACGCTAAGGTGGCGAATATGATGATGCTGGGCGTCGGCCAGGAGGCCAATGACCGCAATGTATTCGGCTTGGTTGTTGGTTGCTGGCCCCAAACATATGCCGTTTGAATGTAGCATTTTGTGTGAGGGGGTGTAGAGAGCCCAAGCCGCCGACGCGAGATTTTGTGTCCAACGGCTAGCGCCGTCGGCGTAACCAATGTGGTAGGCTGGTGGAGGAAACATCTATCAATAGCACAAATGATAGTTTTAGATGAGAGGGTAGGAGAAAAAGATTAAAAACACTAAAAGAGAAAAAAATAACCTAAAGTAGAATGACTACTTTTAAGCATAAAATTTCTTGAGGTATAACCCATTGACGGGTTCCTTGAGCGAGAGGCCTTCGAGGGAGGCCAAGATGTATGTGCCTTTGGTGAGGCAATGTTGGATGATGTAAGGGCCATGCCAAAGTGATTGGAATTTTCCGTGGCCAAAGGTATCATGAGCGATATCATAAGCCAGGACAAGGTCACCTTCGCGGAATGACCGAAGGTCGACATGGCGATCAAAGGTAGCTTTGGATCATTTTTTAGCTGCCTCATTGTTCTGTAAGGAATATTGATGATCTTCATCCAATGACTCCAAGTTCAGCAAGAACTGCTCCATTGGAGCAGTGTCAGGAGGCCAATGACCGCAATGTATTCGGCTTGGTTGTTGGTTGCTGGCCCCAAACATATGCCGTTTGAATGTAGCATTTCGTGTGAGGGGGTGTAGAGAGCCCAAGCCGCCGACGCGAGATTTTGTGTCCAACGGCTAGAGTCGTCGGCGTAACCAATGTGGTAGGCTGGTGGAGGAAACATCTATCAATAGCACAAAGGATAGTTTTAGACGAGAGGGTAGGAGAAAAAAATTAAAAACACTAAAAGAGAAAAAAATAACCTAAAGTAGAATGACTACTTTTAAGCATAAAATTTCTTGAGGTATAACCCATTGACGGGTTCCTTGAGCGAGAGGCCTTCAGGGGAGGCCAAGATGTATGCGCCTTTGGTGAGGCAATGTTGGATGATGTAAGGGCCATGCCAAAGTGATTCGAATTTGCCGTGGCCAAAGGTATCATGAGCGATATCATAAGCCAGGACAAGGTCACCTTCGCGGAATGACCGAAGGTTGACATGGCGATCAAAGGTAGCTTTGGATCGTTTTTTAGCTGCCTCATTGTTCTGTAAGGAAGATTGACGATCTTCATCCAACGACTCCAAGTTCAGCAAGCACTGCTCCATTGGAGCAGTGTCAGGTAATAGCTCAATTGTGGTGCGTAAGGTGGGGATTTCACACTCGATGGGAAGAGTTGCCTCCACCCCATGGACTAAATGGAATGGCGTGAAACCTGTAGCGGTCTTTACTGCCGTTCGATAAGCCCAAAGTGCGGAAAATAACATGTGATGCTAATTGGTTTTATGTTTATTAACCGTGCGCTGTAACATGGTCTTGAGGACTTTGTTTATTGCCTCGACTTGTCCATTTGACTGAGGGTAATATGGTGAGGCAAACTCATGAGAGAAGCCTAACCGAGATGAGAGTTCGACGAAGATCTCATTCTCAAAGTGTTTCCCATGATCGAACACAAGTTGGAGTGGTACTCTAAAACGGGATATGACGTGATTAAAGAAGAAACGCGCTGCAGTGTCAGCGGTGTTGTTAAAAGTGGGCATAGCTTCGGCCCATTTGGTGAAGTAATCAACAACGACAACAATGTATTTGTGACCATTGCTGGAGGGGGGATTACAAGTCATAAAGTTGATGCCCCATTTACAAAAAGGGCCCGCAGTAATGATAGGGTGAAGAAGAGCGGGGGGAGCTCAGGCTTTGTTGGCATAGAGCTGACATTGCTCACATCGTTTCACGGCATGAATGCAATCATGAAACAGAGTAGGCCAAAAATAACCGGCTCGGATAATCTTATGAGCCGTGGATATACCCGAAAGATGGCCCCCACATGCGCCACTGTGGCAGTCATTTAAGACTCTGTCAACCTCGTCAATAGTCAAGCAACGACGAAGAATGGTGTCGACGCCCCATCGATATAGGATGTCTTCGATGAGGAGATAGCGGGGGGCTTGATGGCGAATACATCGTCGATCATCTCGTGAAAGGTGGTTACTGAACTTTTGAGTTCATAGGTAGAAGAGAAGGTCACCATACCAAGGATCATCTGAGGTGATGTAAAAGAGATATTCGTCGAGAAAGTCGGTGTTGACGGGGGCACTGGTGATGTCAGAGGGGAGGGCCGTGACAAGTTCGACGAGAACGAGGGCCTTCTTACTCTTAGGTGTTGAGAACTTGAGGTCGTACTCCTGAAGGATAATGATCCAACAAGCGAATTTTCCGTTAACCTGGCGACGGCTGAGAAAGTATTGCATAGGGTTGGAATCTACGACGACCTTTGTGGTGCGAAGCAGAATGTAATGGCGCAGTTTCTGGACTGCGAGGACAATGGCAAGAGCAAGTTTCTCTTCATGTTTGTACTTCAAGGGTGGTCCTGAGAGGTTCTTACTAACATAGTAAATGACATGTTCACGATTTCCATCTCCGAGCTGGACGAGGACACCAGCTACTGATACAACTGATGCTGATACGTAGAGAATGTAGTCGCGATTATAGTCAGGTGCACTAATTAAAGGTGCATTTGAAATTGCTGCTTTAAGATCGTCAAATGACTGTTGGGCATAGTTGTCCCAGTGAAAGGGGATGTTGTGACGTAGTAAGCGAAGGAAACCATGTGCGCATATGGTGTAATCTGGGACAAAGCATTTGAGGAAGTTAACTTTGCCCTGTAGACTTTGCAGTTGTCATAAATTCCGAGGAGGTGGAATTTCGGTGATGGATTTGACTTTGAGGGGGTCCACGGTAATACCGCTTTGGGAAACGATAAAACCGAGGAGGTGCCCTGCGGTGACGCAGAACTCGCACTTGAGAGGATTCAAGCGGATGTTGTACTGGTGACACCGTTGAAAGATGATTCGCAAATCCTCGAGATGCTGGGTGCGTTTCTTAGATCGAGCTGTGAGATCGTCCAAGTAGGTGAGGATGATTTCGGCCAGATCGTGAAAGATGTACGTCATCACCCGCTGGAAAGTTGCGCCGGCATTTTTTAAGCCGAAAGGCATGACACGATATGAAAAGGTACCCCACGGGGTAATGAATGCGGTTTTATATTGATCGGCTGGGTGAATTTGAATTTGGTTATAGCCAGAGAATCCATCCATAAAGGAGAGAGCCTCGTGACTGGCACAGTCGTCGATAATTTGATCGATGAAAGGCGTTGGAAAGTTGTCTTTGGGACATGCGTTATTGAGATCGCGAAAGTCTGTGCAAACGCAGATAGTGTTCTATTTTTTGTCGACGGGTACAGGGTTGGAAACCCATGAAGTGTAAGCGATGGGGTAAATAAACCCGACCGTACGTAATTTGTTAATTTCGGCTTTGATAGCCGCGGCCTTGGATGGGTGTAGCGGTCATTGTTTCTGGTGAACAGGTGTGATGTCAGGCCAGGTGTCGATGCGATGCTCGACAATAGATGGGTCAAGGCCAGGCATTTTTGTGCATGACCATGCGAAAATATCCCTATATTCTTGGAAGAGGGATTTATATGCGGCGATTTCCTGCGGAGTGCAAGTAGATCCAATGATGATTTCTTCGATGATGCCGTTTTTAATGGAAATGTTGATTTTGATGGTGGGGGAAATGTTGGCCATATTACCTTCTTCAAAAGCGTCAGGGGCAGGAATGGGATTGTTGAACCAATCGATAGGCCCGGATGGGATAAAATCTTTGGTTTCGACCACGTAAATGGGGTTTTGATTAGGAGGCATGAGGGCTTCCCGTGGAAGGAAGAGTGCACGATGATGTAGTGCATCCCAAAAAAATTCGGGGCAGTGTAGCTCTTCCAGTATTTCCTCGTCGCATTAGAAACGCCGGGAATACAAGGGGTCGTGAGGAGTGATCTCAGTGTTAGTGTGATTGCCCCCTGCTGGAGAAGCAAGGGGAGTGGTGCGAGTAGATGGTGAGGGTTCACTCGACATGAACCATATATTGAAGTACTGAGGAGTACCCGTGGTGGTTGGGTGGAAAGTCTTCGTAGGGGAATGAGCAGGAGAGTTAAGGGGATTGAGGGGTAAATCCTCAGAGATGTCGATTAAGAACCATGGAGGCATTGGGAGTGCCTCGGGCTCGAGAGAATTGATATGAAGATCCTCTAGTGACGAGGTAAGGTCAAGTATCGCCTCTGCAGGTTGGTGAAGCAGGGCCAATTGACGTTGCTTGTATGCAAGGATCATAGGACACTGGTATGTAAAATGAGCTAGTGAATCGCAGAGAGAGAAAGGACATCTCATACGTTCATTGAATGAAGTAGTGACATAGCGAATGTCAGTGATGTTGGACGAGGACGTAGGACGAGGACGCAGCAGGGCGTGGGTTGTTCTGGCGTACGACTGCTAATGTCTGTCGAAAGCATGGCAGTGCTGGGCAATGATGGGTGTAGTGGCCATATTCAGAACATATAGCACAAGCGTATTTGGTCCTCAACCCTTTACTACTGGAAGGGTTGGTGGTAGTTGTGGTACTAGCAGTAGTGACGGGTGTTGTGGGAGTTTGATTGGGGGGAATCAAATTCCGTAATTCAGGTAGAGATGGAATATTGTTAGTTTGGTGGCCATCTTTCTCACATAGTGCACAAGGTGGTGGGATGCGTGGAGGAAGTGGAGCGGTGGGCTCCTTCTTCTTCTTTCTGCCCCCAGCTGGAGCAGGGGGGGTTGTGAGTATGGGGGTAGTGGGGGTAAGGACGGGAATCGTCATGGGAAGTCCTTCCTATGGGGGAAGGGATGGTCGAGGGACCATCTTTGGTGGATGTAAATACCAAACTGGGATTGCTAACACCATATTAGGTAGTGTGAGCGTGGCGGCTACATGAAAAGATTCTATACCTGGTGGAGGGTAAAAGAAGGGAATTTGCATGAGGGGTTGCGGGAGTGTCTCCCAAACAGGATTATTCCCTTGAGGGGATGTGGATTCGTGGACTGTTGAGGTCGATGAGTGCGCAGGAGGCTCTGGCAGGAGTGGTTCTGCGACTGTCGAGACGTCAGGAATGATTGAAGCCTCCTGAGGAGGAAGAGCGTTCTCCGTGTGAGTTCCGTTAGATGAGACGACGCATAATTTATTAGGGGGAAGGAGTGGTGGTGCTCCATGGTACGTCCCTAACAAGGATGGATCTTTAAAAATCCCAGGACCCATCTCGACGAGTGGATATGCGTCAGGGTTGGTGTGAATGAGAGGAAGAATGTTATCGAGGTTGGCAGATGGGTTCGGCTCATAATGTGAGACTTGGTCGATGGTCACGATCTTCCCATTGTGGGGGAACATCATTGTCCGAAAGACGGAAGAGGCCACTTCCTTCATAGCGTACATGTAGCTACGCCCGAATAGGATATTATAATCGAGTAGGGCATCGATAACTTCAATGTCAATGAGAATAGTCTTGCCCCCGAGTTCAACAGGGACATTTTGGAAGAGCCCTTCTGGAGAAGATGGCCGTCCGTCATAAGATCGTAATGTGATGGCAGAGGGTATGAGTTCTGGGGAACCAAGTTTCTGCCATACTGTTTTGGACATGATGCATGTAGATTCATGTTCATCGATGATACATCGATGAACTGTGATGTCCCATATTTTCATTGGTATTTGAAAAGCGATCAAGGCAGGAAGATGAGGTTCTTCGCTATCAAGATCGAAGGTGATGAGTCGAGTATCTGCAGGGTCGACTGCCCCCAGGGCGGAAATTAGAGATTTCCGCTGCGTTGGACAAGTCTGGAGGACTTCCAAGACTGACATGGCAGCCAGGGATTGTGCTAAGTCGTCTACCAAGCTATAGTTATGAGATGCCCTAGCTTGTGGATTGTGGACATTCCTGCGCAAGGGGATGCGAGGGATGCATAGTGGTGGTTCGGCGGATGGGCGAGGGATTACCAATGGGGGTCCCGTTGGTGTAGGGATGGTCTCTGGAGAGATGGGAGTAGACTCAGCGGGTGTATGATACTGACGATTATGCGTTTGCAGCAGGCTTTCTTCCTCACTAGTGAGGAGAATTGTACACTCTGCTGGATTATTAGGGTTGTGGTATTGTCCCACCTAAGGTGGGGGATGCTGTGCATCCTGTTGGGTGTTTATCACCCCTTGATGTGGAATGGGATTTTGTAGCATGGCGGGAGGGGGTTGCTGCACGTATTGTTGTGGTGCCTGTTGAGGGGCAGTTTGTGCGGGGGTATGGGGAAGACTACCCTAGTCCTGCAACCATTTGAAATCAACGATCTGGGGGAAATGGTGAGTGTAATGACCGAACTCACCGTAAAGAGCACAAGGGAAGATGGTTTTAACATTATTTCACCCTTGGCATTTTTTGTTATTTCCCCCTTGGGGGTTTTGGTTTCCTTGGTTCTGGTTGCCCCCAGTGGGTTGGTGCTGTGGGGGTTGATTCCCGCCTTGACCAGGGTTGTTGTTATTCCTGTTCCTTCCTTTCTTCTTGGCATTGTTCGATGGGTGAGTTGGGTTGGCTGTATTCAACTGTTCGAAATTCTTGTATTGTTGAGCAGCAGAGGGTTGAACAAAATTTACCCCCACATGTGGATGTGGGGGAGCCATGGGTTGTGGAGGACCAGGAAACATAAAATATGGATTTTGTGGTGGTATCGATCCATAAGGTACATAGGAAGGCTGCGTGCTTTCACTAGTACTATAAGCTAATGTTGAGGGAGTACCACTGTTTGTGGGAATAGGTGGATGTATGGGAGGTGCCGGTGGTGGTCCACTGATGGGTGGAGGTATAGCAACAGGGTATGGCTGTTGATAAGGGGGTGGGTAATAAGGAGTGCCCCCATATACTGGCGGGTATTGAGGTGTTCCATACATCGATGGTGGCTGGGGTTGTGGACCATGGTGTGTGGTGGCACCTATTAGTCCGTTTTCTGAATGAGACATCCCAGGTTTGTCTTGGCCAAACGACACATGTTTTGGAAGATCAGGAAGTACTGTGTATAAGTACCCTGACTATGCATAGATGAGGTCATACTGTTGGGCCTTACTGATGGCTTCTTCTTCAGATTGAGGGAAGGTGGAAGCGACATCCTTTCCAAGGAGAGAGACAAGTGATCTAAGAAACCAGTCGAGACATTGTTGCTTGGTGGTTTCTGCTTTACACAAACTACGTCGCCTACGCCACTCATGAATGTGGTCAGCGATGTGGGTGGCTGAGGTCTGTTTGAAGTTAGACAGTAGTTCTAGACCATTGTCATGGCGGATGGGTAATTGAAAAAAGGTCAAGAATGCTTTGGCCAATGACTCAAAGGTCGCATGGGACCCTGATTTTTCTTCGACATACCATTTAGCTGAAGGGCCAGTGAGTGTGTGTTGAAATAATCGCAGTCTGATGGAATCATCCATAATGCTATTGGAAGAGCACCATAGATGAAAGGTCATGACATGGTTGGCAAGGTCATCCCCTGCCTTCACTTCAAAATTTGGTATGTCTGAAGGAAGTTTTGTTGGCATTGCAGGCCATGTGGTGTCATGCAATATGGGATCATTTGTGAGTTTGGTGAGATCCGGTATGTTGAGAGAGGCCAAAGATGGCATCTATAGTGGGGTGGGAGGATTAGCTCCAACCATAGTGTGTTGTGAACCTAACCCTTGATGGGGACTAGGTGGGTTGGTGCTCCCTCCTTGAGAGGAAGTGGGTCCCCCGCTTCCGTGTAAAGGAGAGCGAGTGAATGGATGACCTTGGGAAGTTGACCCAAGTAATGTAGAA
>ML786597.1:291661-304320 GCA_009831015.1 Picea engelmannii | reverse complement strand
CATTACATGAAATTCCTTGAGAAAATGATGTTTCTTCATGGATTTTTATAGCATTGCATTGGGTGATTATGTAACTCCTTTGAAGTGTGAAAAGGGGCTCTTTAGGGCTTCATTAGGTCTTTGACTAGCCTACCATGCGGATTTAGCTCAGATTTGAGGGTCAAATCGGCTTGGGAGCTGATCCATAAGTGGTTGGGAGGCCAACCAATTCAATAAATGTGCCATTTAGCAGGTGCACAGGTTTTTGCACCAAAAACCGCGCATCATGCGCGTATGCGTGCATGGTACGTTCCTGTTCCACGCATGTGTGCGCACACTAAAATTCTGTAAAGCGCCCTTCAATTTTTTGGTTACTTTGTATAGTTTTTTACCTTTTTGGAATGCTATGAAATTAATTCAGTGCCATGAATGACTTCATTACTGTTTGACGATGCTGAGTTCTTGTCGCCATGTGCGGACGAAATTTCAGTGATAACAAGGATGATGGATGATATCCTACGACCATTCACCAATAATTTTGTAGTGGTGTATCTGGATGACATTCTAATTTACAGCAAGACTTGGGCCGAACACTTGCAACATATTCAGTAGGTTCTGCACACCCTGCTGCAGCACAAACTATACGCCAACTTGGAAAAATTCTCTTTCAGCATGGACAAGGTCCATTACCTAGGATACATCATTGATAAGGATGGCGTACATGTGGATCCAACCAAGATCCAAGTCATCCATGATTGGCCATCCCCAACAACACTCACTGAACTTCGGAGCTTCTTGGGCCTTGCCAATTTCTACTGCAGGTTCGTGTTGGGTTTCTCCCATATTGCATGGGCCCTCAGCCAAATAAATAGAGGTGGTGGTAAGGAAAAATTTGTGTGGGGCTAGTCCCAACAACAAGCATTCGATGATTTGAAGCAACGCTTGTGCTCAGCCCCAATACTTTCACTACCATACCTGCAACATCCTTTTGATATCGAGAAAGATGCTTTAGACTATGTTGTGGGCACCATTCTCACTCAGCACGACCACCCCGTGGCCTATCATAGTGAGACACTGTCAGATACTGTCCATAAGTACCCTACTTACGACAAATAAATGTACTCCATTTTGCAAGCATGCCGCCAGTGGAGTCATTACATTCTTGGGAAGGAGACAATCATCCACACTGATCATAAGCCACTGCAGTTCATGCAGACACAGGGAAAATTGCAAAATGACCACCATAAAAAGTGGTCCACATATTTGCATCAATTCCACCTCAACATCAAGCATAAAACAGGAAGCACCAATCGCGTCATTGATTTCCTTAGTAGACCGCCAATCGCAACACTCACCATGGTGCTAGACTCTTGCGACCATGAGACATTTGGATGGCCCCAACTCTATGAGACAGACCCTGACTTCACCACCACCTACCAAATGTTGGGTGAAAACGCAATTGTCGATAATTTCCATCTTCAGGATGGGTTGTTGTGTCATCTAGGCCATATCTGTGTGCCATCAAGTGAGCGAGTGAAGATGATATGGGAAGCCCACTACAATCGGGTGACCGGACACTTCGGTG
Source organism: Picea engelmannii (assembly GCA_009831015.1). Classification (NCBI taxonomy): domain Eukaryota; kingdom Viridiplantae; phylum Streptophyta; class Pinopsida; order Pinales; family Pinaceae; genus Picea; species Picea engelmannii. The sequence continues at coordinate 302,756 of ML786597.1, read as the reverse complement.
TTGAAAAGACAGTGGCGATGCTACAAAAGCATTTCTACTGGCCAAAACTTCGACAGGAGTTCAGTAAGTATATCAGGTCCTGCACTGCTTGCACTATCGCCAAACCGACCACTAAGAAATAGGGCCTGTAAACCCCTCTTCCTACTCCCAACAGGCCATGGGAATCCATCTCAATGGACTACATGTCGGGCCTCCCATCCACCAAGCGGGGAAATGACTGTGTTTTTGTGGTTGTTGATCTCTTTTCTAAGATGGCAATTCTGGTTGCTTGCAAGAAGAGCATCACAACAGAGGCCACTGCCAAGCTCTTCTTTGAACGAGTCTGGGTACATTTTGGAATCCCATAAACGATTGTCTCAGATCGGGATAGTCGATTTCTCATCACATTTTGGTCAAGCCTCTAGTCACTGCTGGACACCAAGCTCACCAAATCTATGGCCTTCCACCCCCAGACAGATGGCCAAACCAAGGTTGTAAATCGAATGATTGTGCATACCCTTCGCATGTATAATTCAAAGCACCCTCACACATGGGATGAGAGCCTTCCCTATGTCCAGCATAGCTACAACCGAGCCCTGCATAGCTCACTTGGCCACAACCCCTTTCAAGTGGGGTTGGGATTCCAACCATTGGGACCCATAGATGTTGCACTTCCCCTTGCGGTCACCTCGACTGACCCATCTCCTACTCCAACTGAAGCTGACAAAGCCACCTGGTTCACTGAGTGGATCCAGCACATCCGCCAACAAGTTCAGGATATCCTACAGAAGTCCAATGACAAGTAAAAACAACACCATGATCAACATCGGGTGCCGCATAAGTTTCAGGTGGGCGACAAAGTTTGGTTGCACTTGCAGAAAGAATGCCTTACAGGACCCCATCAGAAGCTTTGCCCACTCCATTATGGTCCGTAAACTATCACCAAGGCCATGGGGGATAATGATTTTGAACTCAACATTCCTCCTTTCCTTGGTCTGCACACAGTGTTCAACGTGGATCTCCTTCGCCCTTATTTCCCACCATTATTGGACACCTCAGAAGTAACAAAACAATTGACACCAACAGAGCTCAACCCCAACTGCCTACAATAGGCATCCAATGATCAGATTGTGGACAGACAGATCAAGGGCACTCAACAACAAATGATCCATCTTTATTGTGTCGTCAAAGAAGGGCAGCTCCTGCACCAAGGCAAGTGGCTCACACGGGGCCAAATTCAACACAAATTTCCTCATTTGATGGGGGACCTCAATGCAATGGATACCATTGCTTCCTAAGGAGGGAGGATTGATCCAGATGAATATTGGTGGCCACCCACCTGTTAGCGATAAAAAACACACTGGCATTTTTGAAAGAACGATGTCTAATCTTGTAGGGAAAATTTTGATAGCTTCCTAGGCTCCAAATGAAGATTTGAAAGCACCATTGAAAAGATTAGGATTTGTAGATGTCGATCGACTATTTAAGCATGCAAAACGGACTCTCCATGACTTAGAAATTTGATTTTGAAAAAATATGCGCTTTCACCAGCGGAGAAGGCAGAATTATAACTAGTTAGCTGGTGAAAGCTTCGCCTTTCACCAGCTAAGGAGCGGATTTTCGGGTAAATTAGCTGGTGAAAGCCTGTCACGACCATAATAGCCAAATTTTTGCCCAGAACAGGATTTTTTGGGTTTGAATGGTTTGAAATCTTCTTCAATAAGTTGGTTATGAATTATCAAATCAAAATCTGAAGGCCATTCTTGGAGATGAAAGTCAAAAGGGAAGTTTTTGACTAGATTTGGTCATTTTCAAGGGAAAAATGATAGGGTTCAAATGACACATCACCCAATTCAAATTTTATGTTTGGAGGACCAAATCAAACAGCCTTGGGAGGCTAAAACTGCACTTCATCAGCAATCTACTATTTTTAGAGATCATTAAATAGGACGTTTCCTATTTTGTTTTGATTTTCCATTCTAGATCCATTTTATAGGATCTCATCCTACACTTGTTGTATCTGTTTTTATCTGACTATTTTTAGTAAATCTGATCCATCTTTCAAGGATCTAGATTTCATCTTGTAAGGCTATAAATCCAAAGACATTTGGAGCACTAGGGGGTTCAATTTTGGATACTCTTTGGCTATTGTACTAAGACACTTATTTTTCAATACATAATCAGTCTTCTTTTGTTGTTATTGACAGATTTCTTCATCTATTCCATGTTCTGTACTTTATTTCAGTTTAGATCAGTTATTAAGAACTATCATCTTCTTATTTAGCTCATAAACTTGAACTAAAGGAATTATTGCTGGCTTGTATGATCCTACACATTGCTGTACTTGATTATCTAGATCAGTTTTCTCCATACCTTTTGATATTACTCCGTCTGTTCATTGATTCCTAAAAGCACTATTTCATTCGATTGCATTGTGAGTTGTCTTCTCATTAGTTACTCTCTATTATCCCACTGATCCACACTTTCATTATTCATGATTTATTAAGTTACCAATCATCCTTAGTCTACAACCCTAAGGAGTTTCTTGGAGTGATAAAAAATTGGCGCCGTTGCCGGGGAGAGGAGATTGAAGCTCAACTTCCCTGGGAGATGACATAGATCCAACTTTGATGATAGACAAAGCTTGGACATCATTCGGTTGTAATCATCTATCTGGCGACTCCATGAAGGACGAATTTAGTGGCGACTCCATTGTTCAGAAATCTGTTGGTGACTCCACTGGTATGACATGAACAAGATCTTAGCCAAGAGGTATGCGTTATGTGATTTTTCAAGTATTGTTGGTTTCCCTAATTAGGTACCTACTAGAGATGAATGGGAGAACAGTCTTCCCATATTTCGAGCAGAAGAGTGGGAAGTGCCCGCTGAACATTTGATGGACTTTCATGATTACATGCATCGGTTGCAGGTAGTGCATGAGGATGTTCAGATCCGGCTCTTTTGTTTTTCATTAGAACAGATTGCTCGTGATTGGTACCAATCTTTTCCTATTGCTAGTATCAGCTCTTTGGCTGATTTACATGCTGCCTTCCATGCGTTTTGTAAAGGGATATTTCCAGCTGATCTTCTCTATCCTCAATGTTGTCATGAATTTCAATTATTGACTAAAGAATTAGATACTCATGAAGTTGATGTAGAGGATATTCTTCATTATGATCAAGAGATCAGTGATTCACATCGTGATGCTTTTGACATCGTATTAAATGCATCCACTGTTTTAGGTTGTCATGAAGATCATATTGTTTCTTCTAAAAAAATTGGAAATGATGAGCAAATTAACAAGACAACAAGTGACAGTTTCAGATCTGTAGAGGTTGATGAGGACAACCTACAAATTCCAAATTTGCAAGGACTGTCTAATATTAAGCTAGAACACAAGAATCATGATCAAGAATGTGTTGATGTTGTAATCGATACTAGTCATGAGTCTCTTGATCCCAATAACAGTGAAGACCTAAATCCTGTATTTGGATCTGCAGTAGATGATGAGGGCAGCCTTCATCTTCCAGATGTGCAGGCACAGGGGAATTGCAGCAAATATGGAGAATAAGGTGAGGAGCTGAAAAGTCCAGATCAGCAGTCCATCCTACATGTTTCTCCGGCAAGGGTTGAGTAGCCTACATTCAATAATGAAATTAGTAAAGGAAACTTTCAACATCATTTCAATTTTCAGTTGGATCAACAGTGCAAAAAGGTATTTCTTTGTGAATTCGATGACCCTATTGCTGACTATTTAGATTCTATGACCAGCATAAACCCAAGGATATTTTTGTCAGAAGAAGATTGTTTTTATCATCTATTTAAACCTCTTTTCTGCATGATATGGCTTCCATTGTTGTTCAAGTCAAGATCAAGCATGATATCAACAAATCAATTTCTTACTTGGCTGCATTGGAAATTCAGTTTTACTTGATCAATCTGCCTCTACTGGTTAGAGTAGGAATAGATACAAAATAAGCTCATCATCGAGCATGAGATCCTTTTTAGTCTAGTAGTTTGCAGCAGGAACTTGTGTTCAACATTTTATTACAGTTTGAATAAGTTGTAGGGATGCATGAGAAGAATTTGGCAAATGCGGTGAAGCTGCCCCCTCAAACTGAAAGGAAGTTTCTTCATCCAAAGGTTCCAACTCTAGTATATGACTCTATCCCTTCAGATCACCCTTTTTGCCTGTCCTAATAAGGGCAGAATGCTACACAGATCCAATTTTTCTTAATCTGAATGCCATGAGAAGAGTTCCTAACGATAGATGATAATTAATGGCATTATTATCAAGTTTCATTTCTAATTTTGAAGGTGTCTAGAAAGGGTGAAGATGCTGACCATGCATTGCTTCTAGAACATACTCCATTTTACAAGGATCTAGCTGCTTTGGCTGTTCAAGCAGGTGTCTGCGTTGATATATTTTCTGTTACAAATGAATACACAGACTTGGCTTCACTCAAGTTCTTAAGCATTGAATGTGGTGGTTCATTGTTTTTATATTCAAGAACTGATGATTCAACACTTCCTCAGTATTTATATTGAATGTTGAGTCGTCCATATGATTTTACTTGTGTATTGAGGCTCAGAACATCACCCGAATTCAGACCTGGTCGCTCACATGACCACTTTTTCCCAGATCCACAATATGACAATGTACAACATATTATCTGTTGTGATACATATGCCACTTATGCCTATGATTTTGATTTTGAGAACAATAATGGCTTTAGCAAGAACTCAGATGCTCCCCCTATTTTGCAATTTGCATTTCAATACACAGTCATTGTACTGCCTGAAGAAAATTTCAAGAAAGGATCTATTTCTCTAGACAGGCCAAAGTATTCACTTAAGTGGAGGTTGAAAATACGCACACTGCAGTATGGAGTAGCGAGAAATCTCAATGAGCTGTATGACAGTGCTGATACAGAAGTTATACTTTCTATCCTGGTTCACAAGGTGATTTCAGCTTCCTTGGAGCAAGGTGTAAAGGAGGGCAGATTGTTACCGCATGAATGGCTTGTCATTCTCACAGCTCAATATAATGATGCCTACAAGATTGTTGAATTTGTGAAGCCCGGTACCACTGGTTCACTTGATGTTACATTTTCACATTGTCCACGGTTGCAATCATTGCCAAGACTTATATTTACCCTACTAAGGAGTCCTCTTTTCCATCTTCATGAAGAGGGTGTACACCCAGATTATCGAATTTATCTTCAGTGCCTTTTCAGTGCTCTGGAGCCAAGCACCCTCCGATGAGATGTATATCCAGTGTTGTCGTCATATTCAACCCCATATCAGCAGGCATATCCTCGCCATTCTTTAAGCCGGGCAACACTCATAACCAGTGGCAGTCCTATTTTCTTTCTTGATGCATTTACTACTCTCATTGTTTATTATTCTTCAACAACAGATCCTGCATTGCCATTTCCTCCTCGACAGAACTGTCTTTTACGAACTATAATTAACAAGCTTAAGCAAGAGAGAAGTATCACACCCAAACTTGTTTTGATTCGTAGTGGCCATGATAATGCTGAACCCTTTGAACAATATCTTATTGAAGAGCAGGATGTTGATGGAGTAGGGTTGAGTAATGGGATGGGTTTTGTTTCCTTTCTTGAACAAATCAGCCGAGATATTCTAGAATATATGAAATGAATATGATGAGTACAGACCGCTCCGTTCAGAACTGTTCAGGATTCCACTGGTTTCATTCATTTATGGGAGTGTTTTAATTCTCATCCAGTTATGCATCGAGTCCTCATTTTTCTAATTGGCACCGTAAATCTCTCATCCAGATGCGCTATCAGAGCTTTAGATCCATTCAAGGTGGCTAAGAATAGTCGAAACTCCTGTTTAACAAGAAAACTCATCATACAGGTGTGCGTTTGACACAGTCGCGCCCAATCACGAGCACGTCTGCTCACAAAACCTTCTTCTCGTTAGCCCGAAGAACTCGAAGGTTCTTCTATCTCCCTATTGGAAGATCTGCACCCACAAAATCTGTTTCGAGGTCTCCCCTTTTTCACCGGGAGGTCCACTAAATCTCGCTGTCTCGCGAGTTCATGACTTGAAACCCCCAAAATTTCCTTTCAAATCTTGCGATACCCGATCTGGCGATACGGGTATAGATGCTTCCACATGCAACCGTGGGCTAGACTTAACGTTAGCGCCTCTCGTGATTTTGCGACCTCGCAACCTCGCGACCTCGCCGGTTCAACCGTCGAGTCTTTACCCTTCTAGTCTGCGAGTCCCCGAGATACGAGGTCCCACCTTATACTCTGCCACTCATCCACAAGAATCTCGACTCCTCGGTGCTTCGCGACTCGGCGTCCACACGAGTCTCTTCTCCTCGGCACTTTGCGACTTGCGAATCCTTGGTGCCACCTGTATTCCACTCACGCTCCGCTGTGGCCCACACTGTTCCAGCTGTCGGGATATCGCTATCTCGCAACCTCGCGATCCCCATGACCAAACTCTCGGGCCTTTTCTTGCAAGGTCCCGAGACACGATCCCTCGCGCAGATCCAATGATCTTCCTGTATTCCGTATCCAACGACTGTCCTTCTCTCGCCACTCGCGACCTCGCGACTTTGAGTAGTAAATGTTTGGACTCTTAACCTATGAACTCCCGAGTTCACGAGATCCGTCGATCTCTCGCCACCTGTCCTCCTCAGATGGATGGCTACGATCCTCTCGCTACTTTGCGTCCTCGTGCCTCGCGACTTTGAACACCAATTACTTGGGCCTTTACCCTGCGAACTCCCGAGTTCGCGAGATCTCTTGATCTCTTTCCACCCGTCCCCTCAGATGGACGGTCACAAATCTCTTGCCGCTTCGCGACCTCGCGTCTCGCGACTTTTAACGCCAAACACTTAGGCATTCACCCTGCGAGATTCCAAGCTCGCGAGATCTCTTGATCTCTGACACGCGTCTCCTTCAATGGATGGTCCCGATCCTTTTGTCACTTTGCGACCTCGTGACTTAGTGACTTTGGACACCCAATATTTGGACCTTCACTCGGCGAGCTCCCGAGTTCACAAAATCACTGATCTCTGCCACCTGGCCTACTCATATGGACGGCTCCGATCTTCTTGCCACTTCACCACTCGCGACTTAGAGCACCCAATACTTGGGTTTTTCAACCTGCGAGCTCCGAGTTCGCGAGATCACCAATTTTTGACACCTGTCCTCTTCAGATGGACGACTCGCAGCCTCTCCTGAGATTTAAACTCTTCGGGATCTCCTTGCCGTAAACTCCTTGCACCTCTGAAAGATCTGACGATCTTCGGAACTTCGTGAAATCTCCTCAGAGAATTTCAACCGTCCATTCTTCCTTGGTTAATCCAGGAAATGGAAATGAGTATCTCTCCACGATATTTCTTCGCCACTTCATCAACCTGCGACGCTTCTTCCTGACTTCAAGTCACACTTGTCTATGCTGATCTTTAGCGACTCATAGGCCTATCCTTCATGAGCTTTGTCAAATGAATTCAACCTCCACGAGGTTCTCTGCACGCACTCCTTGTGGCAAGCCTACGAACACTTCAACTGTTCGAGCTTCCTTGACTCTGCGTATACCCGTAGCAGCAGTCCTTCAATACTTCTACTCAGTGTCACGACTGAGACTCTTCTTTAGCCTACGCACTCCTTACACATCTTTAACGATCTACTTTCACTTCTGAGGGTGTTGAGAATAAGAGTTTAACTCCCGAGCCTTCTGTCAACGCACTCCTTGCGGACGACTTCAACTGCACTCCTTGCAACAATCCTCGCTCAAAGGGAGAAACAATTGAAAATCATTCGCTTCCTCTCAGATTTCAATCTCGACACATGAGATCATGCACATAGCATGATAACAAATGCATAACAGGAAGTAATATTCTTAAGCAAAGCATTCAACACACATACACAGAGAATAACACAACAACCATGAATTTGAATCAACCTCTTCTATTAATTCAAGATCTGTACATGGGTGTTCTTCTAAAACTCTTTTGCTATTCTCCTATGCTCTAGACTCTTGTTTTTCTTGTTCTGCTCCTCTTAACTTTACAATAATACAATGAGGGTGTCTATATTCGGTTTTCCCTCTTTCTTCTAGAATTGTCTAATCTAAGAATTCAATTCTATCTACCTGCAACTACTACTATAAATGCCTCTGTCTATCTCAGACGAGAGCATATGGCTTGAGGTCTGATTACATTTCTCCCAAGGCGCCAAATTAAATGATCTCATTTATGTTTGTGCATCAACTTCAAGGGAAAATTTAAAATTCAAAAACTTGCGCTAGACGTCTTCCAGCTGTCTTTTGCTTCCACGTTGGTTTTGCTTGTCATGAGGGATGCCCCATCATCAGCATCTCAATTATCAAACAGTTTAAATTCTGGTTCTGTGATCAATGCTTGAACAATTATCGCCTCAAATATCTGCTTCTGTTAGTCAAGTCATAGTTTTTTCTTAGTCTCTGCCTAAATTGACTGAATGTTTCCCACATTCTCTGTGTATTTAAGATTTTCATTACACTTGAACTCCAAATCTTACCAATTTAACCGAAGAGTCCCAGACCTTGATGATGTCTCATTAAAGACAACTCATTAAGGAGTTTTCTATGCCGATGTTGCATACATCGGGAATAAAATTGGTGATTCAAAGTATCCATTGGTGCCAGGGCATGAAATTGTTGGAATTGTGAAAGAAGTTGGCATCAATGTGGTTTGTTTTAAGGTTGGCGATCATGTTGGAGTGGGTGCATATGTCAGTTCCTGTAAACAATGTGAATATTGTAACAAAATGATGGAAATCTACTATGAAAAAGGGCCCGTTTTAACCTTTAATGGTATCGATGTAGATGGCACAGTAACTAAAGTTGGATATTTTAGTCACATTGTTGTTCACCAAAGGTACTGCTATAAGATACCAGACAATCTACCACTGGCTTTAGCTGCACCTTTTCTTTGTGCAGGAATTACTGTTTACAGCCCTATGATTCGTTATCACATGAATCATGCAGGAAAGTCTCTCGGAGTAATTGGGCTAGGAGGTCTTGGTCATATGGCAGTAAAATTTGGAAAGGCTTTTGGACTGAATGTAACAATTCTTAGCACATCTGCATCAAAGAAGGATGAAGCATTGAACATTCTTGGAGCAGATAAATTTATTGTGTCATATGATAAAGAGCAGATAGAGGCTTCATCAAAGACTCTAGATTTCATCATTGACACAGCTTCAGGGGACCACCCAATTGATCTTTATATGCCACTTTTCAAGACTGCAAGAGTGCTTGTCATTGTAGGTTATCCCAGTGAAATCAAGGTCCACCCTACCAATCTTATTATGGGCATGAAGTCAATTGGAGGAAGTGTAACAGGAGGCCAGCAAAAAATTTCACATAAGATTCCAAGTTACAACTTGTGGCTAGCTCATGAATACTTGCGATTATACATGGCAACATAAAATCTTTATTTCTGTGCTATTTGACTAAAACGGAACTTTCACCAGCACAGAAGGCAGAATTATAACCAGTTAGCTGATGAAAGGCAGAGATTTCACCAGCTAACTAGCAAATCTTAAGGCGAAATAGATGGTGAAACCTGAGACTGGCCCGCGAAGGTGTATTTTTGCCCAGATCGAAGTTTTTCTTAACCAAACATCCTGAAAATAGTTTCTAAAGATGCATATTGAATTTACACATCAAATTCAAGATCCGGATTTGATAAAAAGGATGTTTGAAGAGGTGCCAAAGTCATATTAGACACCTATTTTTGGGGCACAAAATCAGTTGTTTTTTCGATTCTATCATGATCAAAGCACATCTGTGAGCCTTGGAAGGCTATCTGCACATATCATAGGATCTAAAAATGCTTTGTATATGAAGCTGCTGCTGTATTGATACACGATCCAGAAAAGGTTTATAGAGACATGGTTGCAACCGGCAACACCCTCCGTTGGTGGCTTCACAGCCTGAGTTTTTATTATTACTGTAGACTTATCTGTGGCTTCTTTATGATCGTCCACACAATCCAATGGATTTTTGGTTTACTATAGTCCTTGCTCCTGCTTCTGTACCTTATGTAAATGCTAGTGGTGGTGCAACTTGGTTTCCTCATTGTGTTTCTGGAAGGCTGAAATATGCAATTGGTGAAAATCCTCATGTCTGTCCTAATCATGGAAGATAGTCATGGTGGATATGCCTGTTGACCTCATACTGAGAATTGGAGCACTGTAAATAGAGAGAGGAGCTTCGTCTAGCAAGCCCTGAGATCTTTGTATTCTTGCAGGTAATCGAGATTCATCAAGATTTGATTTTTGGGTAAGTTTCTGTTTTCGGTAGTTTAGGCGAGCCTGTGTGTGCTCATTAACCACCGAAAAGGCCGAATGACTCCATGGCCCAATACTAAAGGCACAAGGTCTGCTAGGTTCTTGGAGAACTCATAGGGAGGTATCCATCCCATTTGGAGCCAGATGTTAGCGATAAAAAATGCACTGGCATTTTTGAAAGAACGATGCCTAATATTGTAGGGAACATTTTGATAGATTTCTGAGCTTCAAATGCAGATTTGAAAGCACCATTGGAAAGCTTAGGATTTGTAGATGTCGATCAACTATTTAAGCATGCAAAACAAACTCTCCATGACTTAGAAATTTGATTTTGAAAAAATCTGCACTTTCACCAGCGCAGAAGGTAGAATTATAACTAGTTAGCTGGTGAAAGCTCCACCTTTCACCAGCTAAGGAGCGGATTTTCAGGTAAATTAGCTGGTGAAAGCCTGTAACAGCCAGAATAGCCAAATTTTCATCCAGATCAATATTTTTTGGGTTTGAATGGTTTGAAATCTTCTTCAATAAGCTGGTTATGAATTATCAAATCAAAATCTGAAGGCCATTCTTGGAGATGAAAGTCAAAAGGGAATTTTTTGACTAGATTTGGTCATTTTCAAGGGAAAAATGATAGGGTTCAAATGACAGATCACCCAATTCGAATTTTATCTTTGGAGGACCAAATCAAACAGCCTTGGGAGGCTAAAACTGCACTTCATCAGCAATCTACTATTTTTAGAGATCATTAAATAGGACCTTTCCTATTTTGTTTTGATTTTCCATTCTAGATC